>JAGKTI010000349.1:56928-70776 GCA_018397915.1 Birgus latro
GGATCTAAGAATGAATATCTGGTCTACACAACCTCTTCCCTTCCTAAAACCTCCTTGTTCTTCTCCAACTAATTCCTCAGTAATTTCCCTAACTCTGTCAATAAGTATCCTACCATATATTTTTCCTATTACACTGAGAAGGCAAATGCCCCTATGATTACCACACACTGCTTTTTCCCCTTTTCCTTTGTACAGAGGAATAATTATACCTGACTTCCAATCCTCCGGGACTCTACCCTCCTCCCAAGCCAATCTGCACACCTTCCACATCCATTCTATTACTATCTCTCCCCCATGCTTCAGCATTTCACCACACACTCCATCAATTCCTGGGGCTTTCCCCATTTTAACTTTCTTCATTGCTTCCACCACTTCCATCCTACTGATTTCTTCCTCTCTTCTCACAACCCTCCTTCTCCCTGCCATTCCCCAGCCACTTATACTTGCATTACTTTCATTCTCTATGTTCAACAGTTCATTGAAGTGTTCTCTCCATCTGTTTACTTTTTCTCCCTTCTCCACTAGTAATCTACCATTTTTATCTTTCACACCCCCCACTGCCTTCGTTGGCACCCTGTCTAGCTCTCTTTACCTCCTTCCAGAACATTTTCTTACATTCCCTCCACTTTGCACTCAAATTCCTTCCAAATTCCTCATCCACTCTCTTCTTACTCTCTCTTACTAATCTTTTCACCTCTCTCCTCCTCACTACATATATCTCTCTTGTCCGTCTCTCAGCTTCTTCGTTGCCCCTGTTTCTCATCCACTCATTATATGCTTTCTTCTTTTGTGCCACAGCCTCTCTCACCTCTTTGGTCCACCATGCTGTTCCCTGAACCCCCTTTCGTCTCCTCTTCACCCCACACACCACCTCACATGCTGCTCAGATTTCTTCTGTCAATACCTTGCACACACCCTCCACGTCCCCCATCTGCTCCAATCTACATTTACCCAATCGTTCCTCCACTTCCCTTCTATATTCGGCCTTTATTCCATCCTCTTGTAACTTTTCTACCCTCCTTGTAACAAATACTTCCTCCTGTCTTTCCCTTCTTCTCTTCCTCCATCTTGTTTGGATTCTGATTCTGGCCACCACCAAGTGGTGGTCAGAAAGTCCACTCCCCCAACCTCTATATACTCTTGCATCCATTATACATCTTCCCATCCTTTCATCCACACACACATAGTCAATCATTGCCTTCCGTTCATTCATTCCTCCGTCCTCTCTTCTCACCACTCGCCATGTATACCTATGGATCATTTTGTGCCTGAAGAGGGTACTGGCTACCACCAACCCCCTCCCAGCACAAATGTCCACTAAAGCACTGCCATAGTGGATAATGCACGTATTGAGTTGATGTTTGTGCCTGTGAGGTTCTCTCTCTCTCTCTCTCTCTCTCTCTCTCTCTCTCTCTCTCTCTCTCTCTCTCTCTCTCTCCTACTTAAAGACCCCTTCCTTCCCCTTTCCCCTCCACGTGAAGGCGTCCCTCTTCTGTACCTACCTCGTTCAAAAAGGGTAAGTACTGTTAATACTGTTTTACTCTTAATTGTATCTAAAGTACACATAATCAGTTTAATAATACACAACATACCAAAAATTTTGATACTGATGCTTTCCCATTGATTTTGAGAGCGAGACCGTGTGGTAGATTGGACGATGCACATCACCACGGTACTCACCTTTCTTTCCCCTCTGTATTTTGTCTTGAGAGCGAGCAGTGCAGAAAAAATGTCCTCACAAAAATACCTGTTTATGGATGCCTTTGGATTATAAAAAACACCACATTAACATATCATCAACACGAGATCATAAATACCTTCAGGTGGTCGGAAACACCATCACATGTTTATAAATACCTCCGCCACATGGTCATAAACAGCAGCACATGGTCATTAGCTTACCACATAGTCAAAAACACACCACATGACCGTGTTCAAAGCAGGACAACATGGTCATAGTCATAAACAGTACAGAATGGTCATGAAGCATCACTACTTGGTTATAAACACCTCCAAATTGTCATAAACCACCTCCACAAAAACATAAACATAAAATCAACACATGGTTGTAAAACAGCGCCTCACAGTCACAAACATCAAAACATCAAATCAATACGTGCATGTTCATAATCATATATTTGTCAGATTTCCTTCTTTTTAAGAAAGAAACCATTTTGCCCCTTTCAGCTAACAGGCCTACCAATAGTTATTAATGTTTGGTTTACGTGATTAAGTATCAGTCAGTCGAAGGAACAAGTATGTGAGTGCGAAAAACAGGAAGCTGTCAACTGCAGACGTGGCCAGCTTTTGGCAGTTGAAGTTTGTGATATTTTAAATAATTAGCGAAAATGGCAGGGCAGATTTACGTCCAGATTAGGAAAAAAACAACAACTTGTTGATGCTCTGACCTTATAATAGCAGGTGCGTGGTCCATCTTAAGCGGTAAGAACTTGATATCTCTCTCGAAACGGCCATATCAGGGAGGGTGGGAACAGGAAGAGAAGATAACAAGGTGGGAGGCAGAAAGCGTGAAACTAGCCTATTACATGGGTAAAATAAATAGTGTGCTTTGAAGACTAGATCAAAAACAGAATATTAATACTGAATATAAATCAATGCTTCATCGCGACACACACACACACACACACACACACACACACACACACACAAAAGCCACTTTTTTTCTCTGGGTTCTCGCGCCTCCATTGGAAATTGCTCACGTTCCCCAGATTGAGAACCACCGCTCTCTACGATTTCATTCAACTAGAAAATACCTCTCGTACAGGAGGGGTTAATGAAGTTTATATCTAACCCTTCCAATTCGATAAATATTCCCCAAGCTGAATAAAACCGTCTGGAGGTAGAAAGATTATAATAGAACTGTAAGGGACATTTTTGACCTACTGTTCCACTGCGTCTACTTCACGCTTGAGACATGTCCGTCACATTCCTCCCTGACGCATCATATCAGACAGAATCTACTATGAGCAGAGAAACACACCAGGCTTCTCACGGCATAGGAATAATAGCCAGTACAGGAAGGTGACTAGTAGGAGAGGTGAAATTCCAGGCGAACATTTGTATCTGTGTGCAGAAAACATACCATATCAGTCTCATTTTAGGAACACTGGCCAGCAGAAGAAAGTGGCAAGTAATTGAAGTGAAATATTAGGCGAACTTTTGTATTTGGAGGTAGAGAAACACACCATACTTCCCTGGGCTTGGAAATATTAACCAGATGAGAAAAGTGAGAACTAGGAGAGGTGATATATTAGGCAAACTTATGTATCAATGGTCATAGAGACATTTCAAGTCTCTCTCAGCCTAAGAATACTATTGCCAGTAGAGGAAATTGAGGAGAGGTGAAATATTAAGCGAACTTTTGTATCAAGGGGCAGAGAAATACACCAAGTCTCTCACAGACTAGGAATAATAGCCAGCAGGGTAAAGTGACAGGTAGGGGAGGTGAAATATTAAGCGGACTTTTGCATCTGTGGGCAGAGAAACACCAAGCCTCTCTTAGACTCGGAATATCAGCCAGCAGAGTAAAGTGAGAAGTAGGAGAGGTGAAGTATTAGGGGAACATTTGTATCTGTGGGCAGAGAAACACACCAGGTCCCTTTCACACTAAGAATATCAGCCAGCAAAGTAAAGTGAGAAGTAAAGGAGGTGAAATATTGAGCGAACTTTTGTGTCAGCAGACAGTGAAACACCCATTGATAAGAGATGAAATATTAAGCGAACTTTTGCATCTATGGGCAAACACACTAAGTCCCTCTCAGCTTAGGAATATTAGCCAGCAGAGTAAAGTGAGGAATAGGGGGTATGAAATATAATTATTAAGCGAACTTTTGTATGTGTGAGCAGAGAAACATACTAATCCCCCTCATACTAGGAATATTAGCCAACAGAGTAAAATGAGACGTACGGGAGGTGAAATATTAGGCGAACTTTTTTATCTTTGGGCGGAGAAACATATTGTCTCTCAGATTAGGAATATTAGCCAGCAGAGGAAAGTGACAAGTAGAAGAGGTTAAAATATTAAAACTTTTGTATCCATCGGTAGAGAAACATACCAGGTCCCTTTCAGGTTATTGATATTAGCCAGTAGAGGAAAGTGACAAGTAGGGGAGGTGAAATATTAGGGAAACTTTTGTCTCAATCTGTACATACGTCATCGTAGTGAAGTGTGTAATGACTTTCGTGCAGTCGAAACACATAAATCTTCGTCTTTTTCCTCTCCACCCCAACCCTTCTCTCCCCCCCCTCTTCCTCTGTCTTTTTCCCCCTCTCTTACCCTTCCCTTCCCTCCTTTCCCCTCCTCTACCTCCGTCCCTCTCACCCTTCCATTTTGTCCTCTCTAATCTTCCCTTCCTTCACCTCTCCTCACCTCTTCTCTCCCTCCATTCCTTCTCTCCCACCCTCCCTTTCTCCTTCCCAGTTCTCAGTCTCCCCTTTTCCTTCCCTCTCCGTTCCCCTCTCTCCAGCTCCTCCCACCCTGTCTCCTTCCCTGTCACCCTTCATTTCACCTTCCCAGTCCTCCAGTCTACCCTCCTTCGCCCTTCCTCTCATGTGTCCCCCTGTTATGTATTTACGTATTGGTCCATGTTTAATACATTTTTGGCCGTCACTGGTGGAATGTTGTTGTGTTGTGATGGTGGACGGCCAACTGCGTCACTCACCCGCCATGCCACCTCTTGTCCTCTACACTCACATTTCTTTTCATTTTCATTTTTTATTTCCTCGGATCTCTGTTTTTCGGTTTTACTTCATCGTTTCATTTCTTTGCCCTCTCTCATTTCACTTCTTCCTTACTCCATCATGTCCATTTTACTTTCTCATTATAGCATTTACGTATTAATAGATAAATAAATAAATACGTAAATACATAGGCAAACAGATACATAGACAGACAGACAGATAGATAGATAGATAGACAGATAGGTAAATAGATACATGTATAAAACTCGTTACACGTATAACATCCCCGTCCTTTTGCCTTTTTTCGTCTCTTCTTTCCTCTCCATCTGTTTTTATTTTTTTTATTTTTTCCATTTTTAATCAGCTGATACATCACTTCCAACCCCTCTCATTTTTTCCCCTCTTTATCCCCCTACTTGTTCCCGTGTTGGCATCTTTCCCCTCGTCATAAATTTCCCCTTGTCATTTTTTCTTCCCCATATACGTAGATATTTTTCCTCTCCCTCTGACATGTACTCTTTCCTTTTTTTTTCTCCTTTATTGTCTTGCGTTTTCTTCATTTATTCCCTTTTTCTACCCTCTTACTCTTCTTCCTTTATTCTCTTACTTTTTTCTGCTTGTAGTCTCTTACTTTTTCTATCCTTTAATTTTCTGCCTTTACTGTATTGTCTTACTTTCTCTATTGTCCAACTTTTCATTTTATCTCTCAGCTCGTACATTTTCCTCCTCTATTCTCCTATCTTATTCTTACCATTACTTATGCTCTTACTTTTTCTTCATTTATTCTCTTACGTTTTCTTGCTTTAATCTCTAATTTTTGGTACTTGATTCACTTACTTTTCTTTACTTCATTCTGTTAATTTTTCTTCCTTTATTTTCTACTTTTTCTTTATTTTCGTTTCGTCCTTTATTCTCTAACATTTTCTTTCTCTTACTTTTCTTCATTTATTCTCTTTTCTTCATTTATCTTATTTTTTCATTCTTTATTCTCTTACTTTTTCTTCCTTTATATTGTGTTTATCTCTTTATTCTCTTTCCTTTTCTGGCTTTATTGTCATACTTCATCTTTATGTTGTTGTCCATAGTTTTTTTTTTTTTTTTTTACCTTTGCTCTTCCTCTCTCCATCTATCCCCCTTTAATGTCTCCCTCTCTCCGTTTTACTCTGTTTTTTCCCCCCCTCACTATTCAGCCCCTTTCACACTCGTTTTCTTTTTCCCCTCTCTGTAGTTTCTCACTCTAATTTCCTTTTTGATCGTTTTTCTGTTCGTTTTACCTACTTTTTCAGTCTACCCTATCCGTATTATTATTATTATTATTATTATTATTATTAAAATCTGTTATTTTTTCCTCTTATCTGTCTGGCCCGTCTCTCTGGCAGTCTGTTTTTGTACCTCTTTGTTTTGTCTTTGTTTTTCCCTTTTTTATATATAATCTTTCCATGTCACCATTCTTTACAGTTACGTCAGATTTGTTTTCACCTTTATCATATCATCTTCACGTTTGTTTGCAACTTTACCACATTTGTTTGCATCATTCCATGTCATCTTTCTATGCAGTTGACGTCACTTTCTTTCCCCCTCTGTGCCAAAATACCAGCTAGATGAAATAATGTGTCAGGCTCGTGCTTGCTTCGTCCTTGCTCGTAGGAAATAACTTACTCTAATTTTTTCTCTTAAGGGAGATTGTTTCTTTCTCCTCCACTACATGACTTCCTTCCGTCCTTCCTTCCTTCCATTTTCCCTTGTTTCTGTTTCCCTCACAAGACGACTTTCTCCCCCCCTCTCTCCCTCCTTTTTCTCCTCCTCCTCCTCTTCATCATCATCATCATCGTCATCATCATCATCATCATCATCATCAGCAGCAGCAGCAGCAGCAGCAGCAGCAGAGAGAACAGAAGGGAGAACTGACAGCATCATACCCAGTGGAATGGACCTTTCAGTCATGAATTCATCATTCATGTTTTCGAAATTCTGACTTCATCTTACAAGCATANCAGCAGCAGCAGCAGCAGCAGCAGCAGCAGCAACAGAGAGAACAGAAGGGAGAACTGACAGCATCATACCCAGTGGAATGGACCTTTCAGTCATGAATTCATCATTCATGTTTTCGAAATTCTGACTTCATCTTACAAGCATAACCTTACACACACACACACACACACGTACACACACAAAGAGAGAGAGAGATGGGGGGGCACACACATACACGTCTTCAACTATACTGTTTTTTCACAGACTGCTTAAATTTACCCTCTCTCTCTCTCTCTCTCTCTCTCTCTCTTGGATGCTCAGTTAAAACAAGAAATTAACTGAGAGTATGATCCTAGTCACGAAGAAGTACCATGGAAAGGGTGGAGAGCCTTGGCATTGTGTCGTCATGCCACTGAGCTATGTGAAATGAACTACGAAAGGGCGAAAATCTGGGCCAAGTTAAGGTGAAAAAAGCATAGTCGTCCTTTTTTTTTGGGGGGGGAGTTAGTTTCCTAACTTTTTTTTATTCAAACTGCTGTCCGGATTTCCTTTCTCTCCATTTAATCAGCTCGTTTGTCGCTTTTTTTTTTTTTTTTTTTTTTTTTTGCCGTGTTCGGATTTCGGATCCCTCCGTTTAATCTGCCCATCTGTCATTTTTTCTGTCCCGTTTATCTTATCACTACCACACCCTGTTGCACCCCCTCTCCTTGTTATCTTTTCCTCCGCCTTTGTCATCCACCTCTTGAGTTTCGCTATTCCTGTAAACACAATTATAGTTCAGTCGTTCTTGCTAACTTCAGACGGTTCTTTCAACTAAGGAAGAGCCTCGTGCTGAAAAGAATTAATAAAAGCTATGAGCCATATTCTCGTCTGTTGAGGAAGCTCCCAAACACCTTTACCTAAGCGATTTATTTTGTTTATAAATCTTAAGCAGCAAGATGGTATCTTTTCGGCAACGCGCCCTACACTTTTGCGTTAGATTCAGCCTGAGTGTTTGCGCGCGCGTGCGTTTTAACTCCTAGGCTTTATGATGGATTTGAATGGAAATTACCCGGAGTTCCTAGGAGTAAAAGTGGAATATTCATAGCAGGATTAAAATGGAATATTTTTTGGGTTGAAAACAGAATTATTATTATACTGCTGAAAATGGAATGTTAATTGGGATAAATATGGTAATTGGGGGATGATGTAATGCTGATAGGGGTGAAGACAGAATGTGAAAATGGAAAGTTAACAGGGGCTAAGATGGTATGCTTATAGGAGTTAGAATGTGTATTGGGTTAAAATGTAATGTTGATAGGGCTGAAAATGGAATGTTAATAGAGATGAAAATGGAAAGTTAAAAGAATGTTTATAGGAGTTAAAATGGAATGTTTGTAGGAGTTAAAAGGACATGTTTATAAGGGTTAAAATGTAATGTTAATAGGTCTAAAAATGGAATAGTAATAGGTATGACAGTGCAGTGTTAATAGGAAATAAAACAGAATGCTTATAGAGATTAAAATGTAATGTTTGTAGGGGTTAAAATCTAGTGTTAATTGGGCTGAACAATGAAAACGGAATGTTGATAGGAATTAAAATAGTGTTAATTGGGCACAAAATGGAACAGTAATAGATGGAAAGATGTTAATAGGGATGGAAATGGGACGTGAAGCCTTCTAATAGGGGCAGAAAATGGAATAGTAATAGATGGAAAGATGTTAATAGGGATGGAAATGGGACGTGAAGCCTTTTAATGCAATGACGTCTTCTATTCCAGCGAGAACCAGGCAGTATTGACCAAGTCGGGTTTTCATCTTCGCTGCGAGAGGGACAGAAGCACTTTCACATGTCTATTATTTATTTATTTATTTATTGGGTTATTTCTTGCTGCACACACTTTTTTTATTTTCTTCCCTTTATTTATTGGTACAGAAGTTTTTTTTTTCTTTTTAATCTTGCTACATATAAGTTTCACGTGTATATCTCTCTCTATTTTCTTTTTACAAACAGTTGCCCGTGATATTTTTTTTCCCCTTCTACAAGCAGTTATTTTCTTGCTACAGACAGTTTTCCATGGACTTTTATTTATTTTTTGTATTTTCTTGCTACAAATATCATTCCTTGGACGTCTTTTCTGTAATTTGCCGCCACATGTGAGGACGAAACCGTTGCAGGAGTACAAAAATGATAAAATCTCTCTCTCTCTCTCTCTCTCTCTCTCTCTCTCTCTCTCTCTCTCTCACTTCTGTGGTTTCCTGTTAATATTTCTGGATTCGCGTCACTTTAGTTGTTACTGGGAATAGTGATGATGATGATGACGGTGATGATGATGGTAATAGGCCAGTGGTAGATGCAGCTGGTAGTAGTGATGGTGATGAACGATGATGATGATGCTGGTGTTCTTGGTAGTGGTGATGCAAAGGAAGGAGGGAGAAGGAGTGACGGAGGGAGAGCGGGTGAAGGAGGGAGAAGGAGAGGCGGAGGGAGAGGGAGTGAAGGAGGGAGACAACGATAGGGGGAGGGAAAGTGGAAGTGGTAGGGAGGGAGGGGGAGTGATAGGAATGTCGGGAGGGAGAGGAAGAGGGGGAAGCAGAGGAAGGGGTCGGTAGGGGGAAGATGGAGAGGGCAAGAGGGAGTGTTAGGGAGGGAGGCAGAGAGAGAGAGGTAAGGGGAGAGGGTAACAGGGAGTGATAGGGTGGGAGAGAGGTAGGTAGGGAGGGGCAGGGAGCCAAGTTGGGAGGGAGGGAGGGGCAGGGAGACAAGTAGGGAGGGAGGGAGGGAGGGGAGAGGGAGAGAGTGTTCAGAATAGGCCGGGTGCCAAGGTTTCGAACGCGTGAGACAGAACCAGATAAAGAGGGTGCCAGGAACAGAGCCAGCCAGACCTTCAGTAAGCTGCCCTACCCTCTCTCATCCACACGTTATCCGCACCAACCCACAGCCACACCGAGACAGTATTTCTTCTTATTGACGAACGAGTTTTCTTTGCTTGGCTTTCATTTTGAGCGAATTGCAGGTGGGGATAAACATAGCGTTCAGTTAACTTCTTCACTAATTACGGTTTCCCCTGAACTACGTGAAATTGTATATTCGGTAGCGAGAAAATACGGCTTTGTGGTGAAGTGGTTAATACGTGCGAAAGGACTACAAAAAATAATAACGACAGTACAACCCTACTCGATACAAGGAAGTGTGGTCGCTACGGATGGTTCTCGTGTCGTAGGGATGGATATTGGCAATGGGGGTAGGAGGACCCTGAGATAGTGTTTGTTACTAGTGCTGTTACGTGGGATAGGGAGTTGGCTAGAACGAATTTGTGTGTGTGTGTGTGTAATATTCGATCAAGCCAGCGAACGACATCCGACGGTGAGTATAGCAAACTAGATATTATGTCCATTTTGCTGTAACTTGTTCTAATATTGTCACATCTCCATCTTGAATGCTGAGTTGTAACAGGAGATTAACACTAGAATAATTAGGTGCTAGTCACAAAGAAGTGCTGTGAAAAGGATGACCTGCCATAGCATTGTCATTTTCTGCCATTGAACGACTTAAAATAAGCTGCAAAAAGACAAAAATCTGAGCCAAATTAAGGTGAAAAGAGTACAGGTGTAGAGGAATATGATGGGTATGGTATTTTTAGCATCTCATGAACGTTCCTTTGTGTGTTTAACTGGCTTGCTTCTATATGCAGGAGTCTGTTGGGGTAGGAATGAAAGTATTATGCAGGAAAGTGTGCCCAGATATTAAGACTGTGATTAATGTGGAGATATTTTTTGTTGAGATGGGAGTAGAGTGTTTATTTAAGAAATTGTACCCAGATATTAATATTGTGTGTAATATTCAGATTAAATTTGTTGGGATGGGAAAAGTGATTATGCAAGAAAGTATATACATATATATTAAAGTTGTGTTTAATATTCATCCAGATTTTGTTGGGGTGGGAATAGAATGATTTTGTAAGAAATTGTACGCAGATATTCGACTTGTGTTTCACATGTAGATAGATTTTGTTGCGTTGCGAGTTAAATTATTATGTAAGAAAGTATACTCAGATATTATAACCATATTTACTGTGCAGATATAGCAGTGTTTGATCAAAATCTGACTGAAACTGTTATATTTTCACTGTGAACACAACTTCGGTATGCGGGTTCAGTTTCATGCTATCTCTCTTTAGCCTGACTCCATAATCCCGTGAGGGGTGGCCACAAACAAATCGCTTCCATGTTGCCCTTCCCTTGTCACCTACTCCATCCTTCCATCTCATCCTTGGTCTCCCCCTCCCCGTCTCCCCTGCCTTCTCACTCATGTACTCTCTTCTAGTCAGTCTCTCATTTTCGATCCCCTTCACATGACCATACTATCTCAAAATATTTCTCGTAACATTTTTACTCACATCCACATCAACACCGCAACTCTCCGTTACGTCCTCATTTGTCTGTCTCTCATGTAACTCCATATGCTCCTCTCAAATAAATAACTTTCACTGCTCTCACTCTTGACTTGCGTCCTTCCCAACAGGGTACAGTTTCTTAGGGGTTCATTATGTAGATATTATTTCTTTCATTTGAACAGTTCCTAATGATATGATAATGATTATGTTACTTAGGCTAATGAAATCCTCAAGTGTTCATTGCAGTACAAGGGATATATATTTTTTTTATACATTCTTAGAAACCACAGCTGCACCAGGTATTTTCATGTATTTTCTATCACCATTTCGAGTGTTTTTTACGTCACTATTTGCAGACTTCTTTCTATAATACTCTTATTATTCGTACGTCATTAGTTTCCCCGGGGCTCATTTGTGATGGAAATATCAAAGAAGGAATGTGTTAGCAGATGGTGAGATGTCATTAGAAAATACAGTGCCAGTATTTTGAAGTGTTTTTTTGTTTATATACCACTATTTGCAGTGTTCTTTAATTACCCTTATTACTCTCACGTCATTAATCCTTCTGAGGGTCATTTGGAATGGACATATCACTGAAGAAATGTGTTAGCAAATGATGAGATCTATTAAGCGTTAGTAAATGGTCAGATATGAATACAGAACACTTGGGAATACTTTATTTGCACTTGTGGCATCTTTTAAGTATCCAGTTTCTCGTGTAAGATTTGGGGTGTTTCTCTGTTGCTTTATCATGTGTTACGAGCGTGTGTGCGACCTAGTTTTGACCTCAGTGATCAAGGGTAATTCTATGGTTACCTTCCTGGCCACTACAGTAACTGACCATCCCATTATATTAACTGTATTGTGCTGTAGAGGATGAAAGCTATTGTATTTTTGGCTAGTGTATTTCTCTGATGCGTCACCTGTTACTGCCTTGCGTGTCCTTAGTGTTGACCTGGACAGCCCCCAGTGATCAAGGGCAATTCTTTGTTTCTTTGCTTACCCCCTTGCCAGCTTGGAGTACCGGCCTTCACCTAATTGTTCAGTGGTGTATTTTAGTGTATTTCTTTGCTGGTCTTCCACGTGTTACGACCGTGTGTGTCCTTACCATTGACCAGGATTGCCTCATTGATTAAGGGTAGTTCTTTGTTTATCTCCTCGCTAACTTGCATCAACAGGACTTTCTCATTAATTATTCATTGCTGTATAAGGAGTGTGAGCTGGGGGGGAGGGCAGCGAAATGGCAGGGGACAGAGTGACAGGGAGGCGATTTGTTTGTGTCCACCTCTTACGGGATTAAGGCGTGTGGCTAAAGATAGATAAGGTAAATTTCTGTGTGTGTGTGTGTGTGTGTGTGTGTGTGTGTGTGTGTGTGTGTACCACGTGTCAGTCGCGTGTGTTGCCTTGTGTTCTTCTAGTGATGGCGGGTACCACATTGTTTACTTTCTTGCCAGCTTGCAGCACGTGACATTCCGTTTGCTCTTTGCTGTATTTTAGTGTATTACTCCGATGCGTCACGTGTTATCAGTGCGTGTGACCGCGTGTTGACCGGGACTCCCCCAGTGATCAGTGGTACTTCTTTGTTTACCTTCTTGGCCTCTGCAGTGCCAGGTCTTCCCCTCACCCACTCCACTGCCAGCCAATCACACACACACTTGTCATTTTAGCGCTTTGGTACCGGATCTACAGAAATTATAGTCTAACAAGCTCTAAATTTTGGGGAGATCTGGGTATATTTTGGAATTTTTAAAGAATTTTGTTAGTACTGAAGAGATTTTAGCATTTATTTTAGGCATGTCTGGAATTTTATATCGCTGACTGTATCAGATCTAGAGAAGTTAGTATCTAGCTAGCTCTTAATTTCAGTGAGGTCAGGGCATTTTGTAGAAATTTTTGTCAGTACTGTAGAGATTTCAGCATTATTTTTGTTATTTATTTTTTTGCTGGCTGTATTTAGCAACTCGATTTAGCAACACTTATTTTTCTCCCACACCGCCGGTAACGTGGCAGATTTCCGAACCGTTGTATATTTGGCCGCATGATTTTTTTCCCCGGAAAGTCTTCGCTAAATTTGACTGAGTTAGTGTTAATTTAGGTAAGGTTGGTCTGTTAGGGTTAGGTTTGGTTATGTTAGGATAGGTTAGGTTAGTTTGACAGGGTGGGGTTTAGTTAGGTTTGTCTGTCAAGGTTAGGTTAGGTATGGTTCTGTCGGGTTAAGGTATTTTAGGTTAGGTCAGAGCGTTACGATATGGTTAAGTTTGTATGTAAGGTTATGGTTAGGTCAGGTGTTTGTGTGTTGGGCTAGGTTAGGTTATTTTAGGTTGGGTCAGAGCCTTTGGATTAGGTTAGGTTTGGTTACTTTGGTAGGGCGAGAGTTAGAGTTGTCTGTTAGGTTAGACTGAGTGTGTTAGGTTATCTTGGGGTAGGTTAGGACAGTAGGATTAGATTAGGTTAGGGTTTCCAGTAAAGAAAGAATGATGATGGTGAAAAGTGTGAACGAGGTAAAACAGCTTGGTTGGTGAGCTTGGTGGGACCTTGTCTCACTCACCTCCAGTTTAGACTCAGTGGGAAAACAGTCATGGGGAAAGCCGGAAATGTGAGGCTTTGGGGAAGGAGGGAAGAAGAAATGTGTAGTTGGGGTAAATATGCAGAGGCGGGGAAATGCAGACATGTGTGGGTTTGGGAAGTGAGGGAGGTAGAGAGATATGAAAAAGATGAGAAACATGAAAGTGAAGAAAAGAAATGTGAAGTAGCAGTTAACACGTCAAGGTTAGGAAAATGGAGGAGAAATGCAGGAAGGT
>JAGKTI010000349.1:87762-116520 GCA_018397915.1 Birgus latro
GTGTGTGTGTGTGTGTGTGTGTGTGTGTATGTGTATCTTAAAAGGGTTCTAGGTCAGCACGGGGGGGATGACTTTTTTTTTTTTAGAATAATGGGTCGAGTTCAAGGTCACATAGAAAGTTCTACTTGAACAATTTTTATACGATTTTTACCAAACTTGGTGGGAGGGTTAAAAGTAAAACAAGAACGACGGGAATTTTTTCAACATCAGTCAGAGGTCAAGGTCACAGGGCATTTTCAAAATTCAACCTGTGTGTGTGTGTGTGTGTGTGTGTGTGAGAGAGAGAGAGAGAGAGAGAGAGAGAGAGAGAGAGAGAGAACTAAGACAGGTTTGATGTAATTTGGACCAGACTTTGTAGAAGGATGAAAAGTAAATCAAGAATGAAGGGATTTGTTTTTAAAGGAAGGTTAGTGAAGGAAGGAGATATTCGATTTTAAAATAACATATCAAAAGTCATCACAGGGCATGGTCAGCTCAGTTCTTATATGATTTGGGCCACACTTGGTGAAAATGTTGAGGATCAGGCAAGAATGAACTAATTTGATTTTGAGAACAGTTGGTCAGAGGTCACAGGCCAAAGCCAAGTACTGTACTAGACACACCAATTTTTCGGGTGCAGGTGTTGCTCTTTCTGAGGGTTCCTTGTTTGTTTGTTTTATTATGGACCTAGTTGCATCCATAAGGTACAAGAGCATATTAAGTGGTAATGTGCAATATAAATCACCAAGGGAGAGGTGTAAGTGGGTGTTAAGTGGTAATGTTCAAAATAAATCGGCAAGGGAGAAGTGTAAGAGGATAGAAAGTGGTAATGTGCGTGTAAGGGGATAGAAAGTGGTAATGTGCAAAATAAATTACCAAGGGTTCGATGTTACAAAATCTTCAAGCACACTTACTCTCCGACCGTAAATAGCTCAGTTGGCTGGTGCTGCGGTAACGTCAAGGCCAAAGTCAAAAGAACAGGAGCCATGTAAACAAGAGCCATATATACAGGAGCCTAATACTTAAACATGAGCTATATAAATAAACAAGAGCCATGTACATAAACAGGATTCATAGACATATACAGGGGCCATATCCATAAATAGGAGCCATATACATAAACAGGAGTCATATACATAAACAGGAGCCATATATGTAAGCAGGAGCCATATACATAAACTGAAGCAGTATACATAACCAGGAGCCACATACAGTACAAAAATCCTCTTGCATATGTTCCCTATACACCATCTGATTATTTTTTATTGCAATTTACACAACCACATATACTTCATTGTTGATTTAGAGGTGAAAATAAACGTGAAAATTATGAGAAACAGAAATGTTTATGGATATTTGAGCTCAGGTACCAGAAGAGAGTGAGAGAGAGAGGGGGGGGGCAGGTCTTGGACACAGGTAGGAAAAGCATGTGTCAACCTTCCAAGAGCAACACGTAGGTGGTTCACAACACAAGACAGCATGACTCATAAGTAAAAAGATATGCCCAGCGTCACACACCGGCTTTAGATTAGTGCAAAAACCTAGGCAACAACGAGGGAAGAGGGTGACGGTGAGGGAGGGGAGGAGGAGATGGGGAGGAAGGAGGAGGATAAGGAGGGGTGTTGTGTGTGGGTGACATTTCTAGTCACTCCCTCCCCCTCCACAAACCCCCTTTCATTAGTGAAAACCGACTGGAAACATTTGTTCCTTATTTCAGCTTGCATTGCCACATCTTTATAGACCTCTCCTCCTACTTTCAGTTTGGTGATTCCTTCCTTTTGTTTCAATTTGCCATTGATAAATCTATAAAACAATTTGGGTTCGTCCTTACATTTGTCAATTATACCTTTTTCGAAGTTCCTTTCTTCCTCTCTACGTATCCTTGTACGTGTATATTCATATCTAGTTCGTTTATATTCTTCCTTTGTTCTGCTATTACCTCTCTTTTTCCATTTGTTCCACCCCATGTCCCTCTCTTTTTTTGCTATCATACACCTTCTATTAAACCATTCCTTTTTCCTGTTTTCTTTCCCTCTTACTCTTGGCACATATTTTTCCACTCCCAAATTATAGAGGTCTAGAAAGATATCCCACTTCCTCTGTATCTTTCTTGTTTCTCTTAATTTTCTCCAGTCTGCATTTTCAAAAAATTTTCTTAATTCTGCAAAGTTTGCTTTCCCAAAGTTATATCTACCCTGCCTATAAAGCTCGTCTCTTGGCACCACGTTCCCTCTTATCCTCTGGAACTCAGTGACCACATGATCACTTTTTCCTATAGGACACAGGTATTTCAAAGATTCAATTATGTCAGGTTCTTTGGTTAGCAGTAAATCTAATCTCTATGTTGTCATCACCTCGGAATCGTGTCTCTTCTTTGATCCACTGCGTCATTACATTATCCATTGCTATATTTAACAGTATAGTGCCCCACGAATCTTCACTGCCTCCTGAATTCCATTCCTCCCAGTTTACTGCTTTACAATTAAAATCACCCATTAGAATTATACTGTTTTTTGACAATCACTTTCTGTAGATAACTATGTCTGACAACATCTCCTGATATTCATCACTGTTCCATGCTCTTGTCTTAGGGGGAACATACACTACTGCCATATCTCTCTTACCATTCTCTCCAATTCTAATTTCATATTTATTACTTCAGCCCTACCGTCTCCCATTTCCACCGTATCTACATTTATGTTGTTCTTCACTGCTATCATCACACCTCCTACCATTTTTTCTTTTCTGTCTCCTCTTCACAGTTTGTAATTACCATCCCCCATATGGATATCAATATCTTCTCTTAGTTTGGTCTCTACAAAGCACATAACATCAGGTTCATGTACCCTCAAGAAATCATTGATTTCCAACCTAGCCAATATTAATCCATCAGTATTAGTATACACCACTTTCAAACTTTGCTTGTTGTTTTTATACCCTCTTCTCTCCTTCTCTCTATCGGTACCACTTCCTCAGATGTTTTTTATACCCTCTTCCCTCCTTCTCTCCATCGGTACCACTTCCTCAGTTTCTGATCCATAACTCTCCAATAAAACGCTGCCTTCTCTTCCTCCGTTCTATGTTCGTTTTTTGCCTTTGTTTCCTTGACTGATTCCCTTATTTTAGCTTTTTCTTCCTCATTTGCATATCTCCTTATCCAAACATTTTTTAACTCTTCTTTGTCTGATAATTTCCATGTTCTGTTTATGATTTCATTTACCATTACCTGGGACTTAAACTTTTCCTTCAGTGGCCTCGCCCCTCCTTCCTCGTACTTCCTAATCTAAACACTTCTTCAATCTCTTCCTGAGCTTTGTTGTTACCCTCCATAACTACTGATATTATCTCTTTAACCTTATTCAGTTCTTCTCTTTCTCTTTCTGATCTAACTGTCATACATTTTTCTTTTACTCCTGAAATTATTACACATTTTTTTTTATCTGCTACATCCCTGACTAAAGATTCTCTACTTTTCGATACCCTGACCACTTCCTTCTACACCTTTTCCTTGCTTTGTTGTTCTGTAATCTCTTAAATTTATATTTCATTCTTCCTGAATTTTCTTCCACACCTTATGTTGCTCCTTGATTTCCTTAATCTTGCATCCTTGATTTTGATTCATACACATCTAGTTTACTTTTCATTCTGTCCCTTTCTTCTTCCAACCTCTTATTCTCCCTTTTGAGCTGTTTTATTTCATTTGAGGCAGATTCGTTACTCACCTTTAATTCTGTAACTTCTCTTTCTTGTTCTTCACTGTGTGTGCAAATTTTATCCGGTTTATTCTGTAGGGCTTTGATCTCTCTCTCCTGCTTCATTCCTGCAACTCTCTACCTACTGCCCATACATTTTTTAGCTCGTGTGTATGTGTGTGTGTGTGTGTGTGTGTGTGTGTGTGAGAGAGAGAGAGAGAGAGAGAGAGTGTGATTAGTTTATTCTCTCCCTTTGCAGTTTCTTTTTCTGCAATGTACTTTTTTTACCACCAGCATTAAATGCGAATATATAATCTGAAGATATTTAGGAGCTTTTTTGTACCGTATTTGTGGAGGGGGAATAGAAAAAACACACTAAGTTGTTACAGAGGTAAAGATAATTATATGATTGGTAATTTACTGCATTGCTTAAGAAGGAAGAGGAAATGCATATGTGAGAAGGAAAGAGAAAGAATATGCTGAGTTGTAGCCAGATCGATCATGAGAATTGTGGGAGATGAAAATAGGTTGAGATCAGTGACTGCTTGGATGAAAAAAGAAAAGGAAATGTGTCTCCAGTGTTCATGTTCATATGCTGTAATGGTTAAGCAGAAGGGAAGAGAAACTTGCTGCCAAATATATGGGAAAGAATCTTGAACAGCAGTAATAGGACAAAACCGACAACTGCTTGTATGAAGAGGGAAGATGAAACATTTAAGTAAGTGCATTCTTATACTGTAATGGATAAGTAGAAGGATATTGAAGGTTGTAGCAAGATCATGAGTAAGAGGGATACAAAAAAGATGGAACCAGTGACTGCTTGGATGAAGAGGAAAGACGAAACATTTAAGTACGTTCCTTCTTATGCTGTAACAGTTAAGTGGAAGGAAAGAGAAAGCTGTGGCCAGATCATGAGTAAGAGACATATTAATAGGATGGGACCAGTAACTGCTTAGACGAAGAGGGTAGACAAAACATGTCTGTGGGCATTTGCATTCTTATGCTGTAACAGAAAGAGAAAGTTGAAGCTAGGATCATGAGTAATAATCACTAGAAAATTAAAGTAAATAAGGATCAATACTTTTCTTGATGTAATTGAATTTAACTTAGGCAAGGTCTCTCATATTGAACAGGTTTATTAATGCTATACCTAATCCTTGCAGCTCAAAGATTCTATCTGAAACTGAATAAAATGTTTTTTTTTTTTAGCAACAGAGCTAAACCAAGAATGAAGTACTTCCCTGGATGAAGAAAGGAGAGGAATGAATTCAGATTCTGGCAAATAATAGGGATGTGAGAATGAGAGAGAAACTGTTGGCTTCATTCAGACTCTTGGAGTAAATATAGGTGATGAAGTGCTGGGGAAACAGTTACAAAGGATCTTAGTCAGTTTCTACAATAATAAAATCTTCCAAGCAATTAATAGTTATCAGGAATTTTTTAAATCATATTTTTCACCTTAACATTCACTCTAATTTACCTGTGAATTGTTTGGTGGCTTTATGAGTGAGGGTGAAAGGATAAGCAAGCCACAATACACACAACTTAGGCCAAAGAAAATTTAAGAATGTGTCCTCACTTGTATACTTAGATCAGCCTAAAGAGGAGAGTGTGAGTGAAAAGTGAAGTCAAGGAGATTGCTGAGGGAAAGTTAATATAGTACTGTACAGGCAGTTAATATTTCAGGACGTATTTTGGACAGCTTTTTACACACAGTACTGAAAACTGGAGTGGCAAATCAGCATCATAGGTACAGTATAGTTCTTCTACCTTTACTTGGCATAGGTTTTTGTCCTTTTTGCTGCTTATTTCAAGGTGCTCAGTGACAGAAAATGGCCTGTACAGGTACTGTGGCTCTACATCCATTGCATAGCACTTCTTCATGACTAGCATCATATTTTAGTGTTAATCTATTGTTACAACTCGGCATTCAAGATAGAGAGTGGCAATTTTAGGCAAAGTTAATGGAGTAGCCTATAGTTCTGGAGATTTGCTAGTCTTTTTTGTGTTATTATTATTATTATTTTTATTACAGTGTATTATTTACTGTCACTGTTACTCAGATGTGATCAGGACAATGCTTTTACTTTATTCCAACGAATACCAGATGATTTTATTCTGATGAGAGTGAGAGTAGGAGCCTGGGAGTTTTAATGCTATCACCTCTATCCCTCTCATGGTTGAGACAGTTCCAGTGTTGTGTTCTCTGCTAACTTATGCCAGATAATTCTGTTTGGATGGGTGTAAGTATAGGGGCTTAAGAGTATTAAGAACAAAATGAATGTCAGAAAAGGCAATGTACATTGGGAACTTACTCATCAATAGGAGTTCAGAAGTAACAGATGTAGGGGAAAAAAAAGTTGTTATGTGATGGAAGTGAATTAACTCCCAGTCCTACAAGATGCCTCTTCTGCATTGAATAAGATCGGGTGACTTTAAGGTCAACAAAGAAAACATCATTGTATTAAATGGGTTCTTGGAGGCAGCAAAGTAAAATAAAGAGAATTGTCATTGTATATGTAAAGCTATAGAACACAGCGAAATTTTTTGGGCTTATCTGATGGAGCCAGGATTCCATGGGCTTGAATGATGAGTGAATGGAAGTGTGGCCCATTGAATTGGGCAAACTTTTTAGGCTGTGTGGACATTGCTGTTCCTCACCCTGCCCATGGGTGGGAAAGGAGGTCTGTATGATGATGTCATTGTAGCAAAGGTGTTAATCAAATATCATCACCGTATGTTTTTTATGTGGCTCCTGGCTTATTGGGATGTGAACCTAGTAGACTGCAGGCTGAAGGTGCCCTTTTCCTGCAGTCCACCATCCTTCTTTTGGGGATATGAAAGGAGTTGAAAGAAATTGTATATCCCAGCTGCTGTACTGCCCAGTTCAGTGACAGGCTGTGAAGACATCCCTCTCCAGCACCATCATCATCAGTACCAACACCGAATACAACTCATGAACAATCCGGTGTACTGTCATTATAATAAAGCTCCTCTTACCACAACACACCTGTGTACTCACGACATGCACTTTAGTTCCATAACAAACAATCCTTCAATGTGATATGAGCCCAGCATCTGTGGGAGCACCCCGCTCAAGTGGCTGGTTTCTTGCAGTTCACAAGGTTTGCATCCAAGTAAGACTGGGGTAACAACAACAATGACAACATTAACAACAACACAGTGAAAAATCTGCCAAGTATAAGTGTGTCAACTGAGGAATTATTGTACTGTACTGTAGCAGTAAGACTGTATCAGTGAATGTATTACAGGTGAGTGAGGCGCCATCCCTACAGTCTCCACTCAGTGCTGGCATGATGGGTCCTGTAGGTGAGGTGGAGGACCAGCCTGCCACCCTGGCCAGTCCCCAGCATACTCCAGACCTGGAGGACATGGCCACCCTACATGCACGTCTGGCACAGCTGGAGCACGACAACACCACCCTCAGGGAAACTTGTGCACACCTTCAGCATAAACTTGACCAGGTACTGTACATATTTTATATTTCATCAGTCTTCATTATAACCAATGTAAGGGATGTGTTTACATAAACTGGGATGTATTCATTTTTTTAAAAAGTTGCCTGGAATCCTCCCCCTCCCCTCTTTCTTAGTGTATATAAAATGCATATATGTAGTACTGTATACAGTAAAAGTCCATTAATCCGAACACTGATAATCCGAAAATCCCAATAATCTGAATTTTTGAAGAAGGCTGACAAAAAAAAAAGAAAAAGAAGAAACTTAAACTGGGTGCCAAATGCGCCGAAGTGCCGAGCAGTGTGGTCATGGATTAGGTAATACGTGGATTGACAACTCCCCGTAAACAACTGACCATTTTTGGATCTGTACCGTAGGTTTAAGGAATTTTCCACAGTAATACATATTAAGTTTTTGTGCTTTTACAATACATGCATATTATTATTAACCCTGGACTTTCTGTAATTGGATTTGCCTTTTTTTTTTTTTTTTTTTATGTGTCCGACTCTGGACATAGGCTTCACAGCCTGCTATCAAGGCCCAGTCGTCCTCCTACAATCTACATGTCACCCCTTCGGCGCTTAACACCCACCGTCCATATTGAATACATGCTAGGGCTGTCTCATACAGGACTGGTGTATTGGTATTAGCGGGGTCATTTTTACGACATGTCGGCGGGTCTTCTGGTAGATCAGTAAAGCCTGATTTAATGAAATTCAAATCCTTAAACTGTTACCTGCACCAGCGAGGATTCGAACCTGGGTCCCACAGGACCGCAAGCCAACTGCTTACAACTGCTGTTTTCAACACTACGCATTTGAGTTAAAACAACCCATAACATCTCTTAATTTACCAATTACAGTTTGTGTCTTTCAGTAATACATTATTAAGTAAAAAATTTGTGTAATACGTAATGTTAATATGTTCCATATTGTATTATGAATGAATGAAACGTGATCCATTCGGTAAAATTTCTGTTTAAACATGAAATTAAGTGCCTTAGGGGTCCTACCCAAAAATCCGAAAAATCTTATCATCTGAATGATTCTCGGTCCACTGCCATTCGGATTAATGGACTTTTACTGTATACCCATAGCCATGCATGAAGTATGAGTTTCCAGTAGTAGACAGTGTGTCCCTCTCCCGCTTAATTTAATTGCACTTCAGAACTGATATGCAGTTTGATTATGTTTAACAAGGCTGCCTGTGTATGGAAGGCATGTACAGTCCAGCCATTACACCAGATACATCATACACCTGCTGCCCTGTGCATAGTTAAGGCAGAGTTGATGCCTTTGCAGTAGTGAAAATAATGATCTGATGGTGAACATTATCAGCATTGGTCATGTCTAAAATGTACAGGAATGTACTGTACATTCATCACAGTGGATATATTGTAGAATCAGTATCCAGAATAATCAAGGTGCTTTCATAACACTACTTTGTCATGTTGTATAATGCAGTATAATGCATTTATATTACCTTACAGTGGAAATTGTAAATAGGTCTTGCTTTCTTTCAAGGTTGTATTCTAAATTACCATCATCATCATCATCATTCAGATTCATCTTCCTCATATAGGGTGGAAAGATCAAAATGTAGGCTGTCTAATCTTCCAGGGGTCATGAATTAAGTAGACAAGCCTTAAGTATATTCTTGCCTCACTGCACCCCACTCATGTTCCTGTACTGTAAGAGGTATAGTCATTACATTGATTTCAAAATTAGGACATGTCCAGCACTTTCTTTCCTGATGCATTATATCATAGAGAATCATGTGTGTGCAGAGCAACATACCAAGCATTTTTGTGTAACTACTTACCTTTGGCCAGATGCATTAATTGTGGAGGGGGTGGTCATGAACAAATTCCCTCCATTTTGCCCTGTATTCTACCATCAGGCTGCCCTCACTATCTCATACCTGTTTCAACTTTGGAATATTAACATTCAGAGGGACCTGATAAGTGCAAGAGGTGAAATTGTAAGCAAATTTTTGTCCCTTACTGCAGAGGACTGCCTGTCACATCAGTTGAGACAGTAAAAGAAGAAAATTTCTAGCCCCACACCTTTTCCTTTTAATTACCTTTTATGACATGTAGTTTATATAATAAGTGGGTAGTACTCTTTCCCATACTTTTTTGTATTTCTTCTTTAGATACTGTATAAACTGAAATGAAACTATAATGATTGATTTTTTTTTTTTTTTTTTTATAATACTGTGTGGTGGTTTAATGGTTAGAATGCCCCAGCCAGAGTAAGGGCCTTGACATACACAGAGGTGTGATGTCCAAGATGCATCAATGCGTCTAGAGTTTATTTGGTCATAGTGGTAGGTGGTGGCAACCATCATCCACTCACTTGATATAGTTCTGCCTACTTCTTCCTTAGCCTTTATCATTCTTTTTCTGTGCCTGCCCTCCTCTCTTCCTATTTCTCCCATCTTTCCTGTCACTTCTTATTGCTTTTCTTTCCAAATGGTTTCCTGTACGCCAAGAAACCATTTACAACGCTGGGTGGTAACCATATAACCAAACCATACTGCTCCCTATGTGTCAACAAGTGGGTTGGTGGAGGGTTAGTGCCCCTCCCTGTAAAACAAATAAAGTCAAATGGCCACCCTTTATGGGATTATGGCATCTGGCAGTAGATAGATAGTAATACCACCTAAGGAAGTTGGCTGATCATATGCTCTTAAGTGCACTGGGCTACAGTAATTAGCCTTCGACTTCTACATGTCGATTGGGGTAATATAAGATTGGGTTTTTATTATTTTTTTCATCTCTTTTTATTCCCATCCCTACCAAATTTTAACCATACATAAATAGAAATTGTGTATAGTGAACCTATTATTTTTTTTATTTTTTTCCATGTACTAAAGTTGGTTGTGCACAAGTCCCACCCTTTTGAAACCTCCATCCTTGGCATGATAACCAGGGTACCTAATTGTGCCTCCAGGTATTTAAAGTACTGTACTGAAGCCTAATTACTGTACTGTACAGTTTTGCTTAATGCATGACTTTGCATCATTCCCATCATTATATTATAGTACATTGCAGTATTACCCACACTCATAGGTCATCCATAGCTGTGTGTTATTCCATACTCTCACAGTGTCCATGTATAGTGTGTTCAGTACCTGGTTATTGTAGCTCACTTATGCCATTCTTGATGCAGTTTTTACACCATGCAGCTGAGGTGTTGCCTTTGTTTAGAGGACTTTTGTTGCAGCATGAAGCAGTTTGCAGCAGGATATAGTGTTCTACTTAATGTCATCCAGTAAACCCTTGGATGGAATCAAACACATGACCCTTTGACTGATAGCATGTGTTCTAACCCATTAAACCACAGTCGCTGATGCCTTGCCCCCCTCCAGATCCTATCCCATAAAAGGTGGTCCTGACAAGATTCTTTACATTGCTTTATCCCTTACACATCTCTCTTGGTATTCTTGTGCCAGATCCTTACTTATTAAACCCTTCCCTGTGATAACATCTTCATTAGTTTATTCTTGGGTCCCACAAATGTTTTCATTTACTGTAGCTTTAAGGATATCTCTTATGATCCAGGGGTTAGTGAAGGATGCGTCTAATCTTCCAGTTTGTCATGTATTGATCTGAATAAAATTGTCTAGTGGTAGCAAATATAAATAACAAAATAAAATATGTCATCTTAATAAAAGGGTTAATTGTTGATCTGTCATTTCCCATGTAAGAGGAGATTACCTCATAATGTTTTGCATCAAGAGCTTTTCTTGTCACTGTCTTCTGTACAGTAGTTTGTCTTCATGATGAATCCACCATAATGTTTTCCTTCATCCACTCCACAACACCACATTGCATACCCTTTGTTCTTATCTTCACACCAGTGAATTCATATACTTGCAATGTACAGTTGCTTATTGCACCAGCAGTTTTTACCCCACTTACTGCTACATAGGAAAATCATCTCATGTACGTGAACCATTGATATTTCTTTGTCAGTGCTCATGTTTCACACCCGCTCAGTAAAAAGAGTTAGTAAACATACATTGTCCCCCGTTTTCCTCTTCTCCGTCAATCAGACCAAACATACATTGTCCCCTGTTTCTCTCTTCTCTGTCAGTCAGACCAGTTTCTTCGAGATACTAGTAATTTCTCCAATCATTCCTGTTCCTGGCAATGGTCTCATTGTTATCTTACGATTGATACTTCCATACTAAATCCGCAGATCTCAGAGGTACTGTATTTAAAATTTTTACATTCTTCAGAACCTTATTTCCCATTCATATTATTACTTTGCAGTCCACGTAATTTGCTGTTGCGTTCTGAAGTGCCTTCTGGACTCTAATGTATGTGTACAATAGTCTTTCATGTCTTCTGCATTCTTTTTGTATCATCCATGTGTCATAATATTGCTTGTACAGTACCACACAGTTGAAGCCTGTTGGGGTGTCTGCATTCCTTATTCAGGCATATTATACAGGCACTTTCACTTGCAAAAGTTTGCTGAAAATCTCCTGCTAGTAATGCATCCTGCCTTTCATATTTCTTATTCCCCCTCAAACATCAGAGAGGATCTTTCCTTCTTTAATTGTGTGCTTCATATTGTTACTGCATTTATTGCATTAGAATATTTCATGTGACACTTTCCATTGCCTCACCCAGCGGGGAAGTGTTGCAAGCTTTTGATTGTGATATTACAGAACCTAAGACCTTCAGTTTCTTGCTGCTTCTTTTTTTTATCATAGAGGATACCTCTAATAATGAAAGGGTTAGAAACAGCCTCCAGTAACTCCATCAGTACAGTGACTCCAGTAAATATTCTTGTTACCACCAGGCAGTTTGGCTCACCACAGGGGAAACATCTTGAAGCAAAGGGGTTAGTGCATAGTATAGTATCATATTTTTGTCATATGAACATACCAGCTGCAGCTGATAAGAAACTGATTTCTGGAAAATTAATTGATTGGTATCCAGTATTGTAGCTCTTAAACATAAAAAAATAAGTACAGTATAATATTTTTTTATCTTAATTTATAGAATGATGATCCAAGGTTTATTAATTCTTCACTTAATTTCGTGTCCTGACTTAATTTTATCAGTTACATGATATATTATCACGCAGATTGCTGAGACTAAAATATTTTCTTATGTGTAGTACAGTTTTTCCTGGACGTATTTATATTTTTAAATTTGTTCTTCAGTGAGCATGTAGCATTGTTACAGACTTGAAAATCCCTAATTTATTATTAAATTACAAGTCTAAATATTATTCTCTGTCATATACAGTACTGATGCTATTTACCTAAGTATCATATACTTGTAATCTGTTACCAGCACAGAATGTTACTCTAGGGTTGCCGCATTAAGGGGAAAAAAATCTTGTGGAGATCGCCTGAGTTATACAATTTTTGTGTATTTTACAATAGGATTTTAAAAATCTTTTGATAGATCTGTGGTGGTCTCTCTCTCTCTCTCTCTCTCTCTCTCTCCCTCCTAGAAACTTTTGTAATTCATTTAATGGCAAAATTGTTTCTTTTCTCCTCAGGTGCAAGAGAGGTCAGCAGAAGAACCTCTAGGTACAGAAAAACAGCAGATTGATTGCAGTCTTGATGGGAAGTGTGGTAACTGTGATCTTCTTTCCAAGGAACTTTTTGAGAGTAAGAAGGAATGTCAGAAGCTGAGACAGTTGCAGCTTGTGTTGGAAGGCCAGGTTGAGGCTCTCCAAGCTCAAGTAAATGAATGTGAAACCCAAGAAAAAAATATGAGAGCTCAAATCAAAGCACTAGAAGAGACTACAACTAACTCAGAATATAAACTGATGCAGGATGCTTTGATATCAGACTCACAGACCCAAACAACCCAGCAGGAATTAAACTCTTCACCAACTCGGCCTGTCATCAGTGAAATGCATCAGCAGATGCCAAATGTAGGCCCATCAGACAGCCAAGTTGATCCTCGGCAGATACTAGATCAGTGTCGCCAGAAACTAAAAGATTTGGAGATGGAGAATGAAACTCTTAAGGTATGACTTTAAGATTCTTTATTTTTATTTATGTAGTTCTTTATTTTTTTTAAATAAAATTTCCACTATTCTTCTGTTAAGGAGTTGTGTAAGCAGTGTCACCCTGTACTGTGAGGAGAATTCAGATGCCAGGCAGGAAAGGCTGGGTGGGAGAAATATGCACACAGCTGGTGATGGAGATCTTAGGTTGAAAAAGGCTGTGGTATACGTGCTACAGTTTACATCCCAGTGGTAGCCATATTTTTCTTTCTAAGTAAAACACTACCAGAACCATTAGCTGGTCTCCTACCCATAAATGTTTTGGATTATGGTAGTCTAGCCCTGGACTCCTTCATTCCCACTGAAGGCAGTGGGATTGGCATTTACTGTTTTAGGTGTAGTTAGCACATGAATATTGATTCTGAACATATTCAGTACTTATGATTACTGGGATGGGGTCACGCACAGTACCACAGATCCACTTGTGAGCATCTTAGAAACTGAAGTGGCATGCAGTCCTCAGACTACCAGGTAATTATTGGCTATAGGTCATTGGAGCCAGAGACCTTTGGAAACTGGCGGTGCATGTGGTAGAGAAATGGTCTGCTGTATGAAAGGGTATGATGTCAATCCCAGGCTGGGGCAGGGAACAGTTTGATTATTTGAATTTCGTTAAAACAGACTTTACTGATTATCTGTAAGATCCACCAACAAGTCATAAAAACTCCCCCACTGATAACATTACACCAGTCCTGAATACGATAACTACTCATGTTCAGTATTGATGGTGGGTATTAATGTTGACGTGGCGACATGTGAAGGTGTGTGGTATGTAGGAGGACTGTTGGTAGTTAAGGAACTATCAGACTAGTATGAGGTACCTCAGTTCAGTTATGCCTCTGATTCTAGGTAAATTTTGCATCCAGAACCATGTTCAGTCAAGGATATTGTAAGCTAGCTCAAGCCAGGACTGTAGGGATTCCTTTCTGTCATACCAAATACAGAGTGACAACCAAAACTGATAAAATGAAACTTTTTAATGAACAGTATTTATCTTATTATTATTGATGATGTAATCTTAAACAAGTGTCTGTTGTATTTCATGCACTGTGATGAAATACTGAAATCTGTGATGTAAGTAATTTACCTTGCTTATAAAAAAAGCAAAACATGGTGTGAAAAAAAAGAAAAAAAAAGAAGCACATGGCATGTTTTGTTCTTCATTAGTGACGACCCAGTACAATAGTGGAGATATAATGGCTGGTACAAAGGTGGCATGGAGTAGGGAGGCAGAATACTCACTGATAGGCATAGTGAAGCTGTTGTTGTATATTTGGGACCATGTGCAGTTTATGGTCCTCAAGAAAACATAAGATACTTATCGGATAAAATTGCCAGGTAACTGGGCTAACCTTAGCAGAAAAGATAGAGAAGCATGTCTGCCAACAATTTGAGGTACAAGTCAGAAAACTTGTGTGTGAAATGAGGCTTGTTCATGATATGAGGTATATATGATGCTGCCTTTAGTCTGAAATTTGGATGTGAGTTTTGTTTACGAGTGGCTTGTCAAATGGTCCATGTATCCAGGTGCTGTGTAACTCCACCCCTTTTGACCACAGACAGTGATAGTTTCTCTCATCTAGTCTTCATGCCAGTGCTGATATATGGTGACATAACATAATTTTCTCAATAATGAAGGGTTAAGGTCTATCTATCTATCTATCTATTGCCGGACGCCTCAATCCCGAACGGGGTGGCCACAAACAAATCGCCTCCATGTCACTCTGGCCCCTGCCATTTCACTACCACACTCCCAACTCACACCCCCCTCTCTCATATACCTCTCCACTCCATCCCTCCATCTCATCCTCGGCCTCCCCCTCCCTCTCGCCCCCTCCACCTCACTCACATACACTCTCCTCGTCAATCTTTTACTCTCCATCCTCTCCACATGCCCAAACCACCTTAACGTGTTTCTCCTAACGCTTCCCATCACATCCTCAACCACACCACAATGCTCCTTCACTTCCTCATTTGTTAGTCTGTCTCTCCATGTGACTCCACATGCTCCTCTCAAATAACTCATTTCCACTGCTCTCACTCTTGACTTCTGTCCTTCCAACAGGGTCCAAGCTTCACTTCCATATGTCAGAGTTGGTATCACAATACTGTCATGTAACAACTTTTTCACTTCCATGCTCACCTCCCTGTTTCTTATCACTGCTTTCAACGAACCAGCAACCTTCCTTCCCTGCTGNACCCTTTCGAGCACTTCACCCTCCAGACTACCATCCTTACTCATCACACTGCCCAAGTACTTAAATTCACTCACATTCTCCATATCCTTCCCATCCAATCTCACTGTACACTCACTGGCTTCACTTCTCTCGAAGACCATCACTTTACTCTTCCCCACATTCACCTTTAGATTCCGTTTCTTACACACTCTCCCAAACTCATCTACCAAGCCTTGCAGCTCCCCTTCGTCTTCACTCAACAACACAGTATCATCTGCAAACAACAGTACAGGGAGTTTCCACACACTGCCCTCTCTCACTAGGGCCACTCCAACATCCACTGCCCGACCTTGTATCTCTTTTATAACCCCATCCATATACAGATTGAACAACCATGGAGACATGACACATCCTTGTTTCAATCCAACCTTCAAATGGAAAGATTCACTCAGTTTGCCATCCACACGCACTGCAGCCTTAGCACCCTCATACATACTCTTCACTGCCTTCAACAACTTCCCATCCACTCCATAGATTCTTAATACCTTCCACAAACCTTGTCTCTCCACCCTGTCATATGCTTTCTCCAGGGTTAAGATGCTGGAACATACTGCCAGAGGTAAAAATTGCTGCATATTGAAAATGTGTAGAAATACTACAGTATGTAGCATATCTTAAGTCACCAGCTGCTTTAATAATTAGTTATATAATTTTATAGCCTATTTAGTTTGGGAAATAGAGCTTATATTTTTCTATGCTTGAAGGATAAGTGAGTAGATGTATAACCCATTTCACCTGTGTTTTCACTTGTGTTCCCCTTATTCTATGTCTGGATCCTTCAGATCCTTATGAAATTGAAAAATCAGGTCAAGATTATGATGATGATGATCTGCCTATGTAATATGGTATTCCTTCTTTTTTAATATGCATTGTTTTTGCATTGATCTGACCAGGAACAATGCAAGGCTGCAGAAGTAGAGAAGACAACTCTACGTACCAACATTAGGAAGGTGAGTGCTAACTGGTTTGAACGAAAGACTCGGCTTAGTGACAGTGAGTCAGATGAGACAGTGTATAGCCGGCAAGACTCAGGCAGCCGCAAGGATGAGGGTGTGCAAGTGCCAGAACAAGAGGTGCTGGAGAAATTCAGCAGCCTTTTTAAGAAGGTGGAAGATATGCCCAAGCTTTTAGCGGAAATCTCATTCACAACAGGGAAGCTGGACTTGACTGAGCGAATTTGTTGTGAGCTTAGGAAGCGTGTGAAGGACTATGAAAAGGTCATTGATGATCAGGAAATCATCATTCATGGCCTCAAAGACCAGCTTGATACATACTTTAATGACAACCAGAAAATGTCTCAACAGCTTTGTAGCTTTTCCAAGCTGTTTGAAGACTTGGAAATTACAGAGAAAACTAAGGTTAATCCAGTTTCCCCACCAGACACATCAAGTTCCTCCTTCCCTTCCCTGCCATCAGAAGAAGACTTCCGGCAAATGTCTGGCAGTGTTAGTAGGACCTATATTAAGCTGAAAGAACTCATCCTAGAAAAGAAGTCCCTGGTTACAGAAATTGAACGACTGAAAGTCCTGAATGTTGAATTACAGCGGCGTGTGACTCAGCAGGAAACACGATTGACAAATGTATCTGATGCACTACACTCTACCTGGTTACTGGTGTCAGACATGAAAGAACAGCATGCACAGCTCCATTCACATGAGTCCATCCTGCGCTATGAACTGAAGGGGAAGCGGGAGCTGCTGCATCGGCTGCGGGATGAGCTGGAGTGTTCACGGGAGCAGTGGTACAAGATACGCCAAATGAACACTCAGAGCGAAGAAGCCTGGAATAGTTTGCGAGAGGAACTCAATGAACGTCGACGCTTAGCAAGAGATCCTATGGCTCAGGATGGCTCTGGTGATGGAAATTGTGAGGAGGAAGTTGTGGGAGCCATGGCAGTGGTACCACCATCAGAGGAGTTTGAACCACCAGTGGACTTGCTGCTGGACATGGCCATTGAATATGGTGTTATTGATGCTGATGATGACACGTCAACAGCAATGGTTGCTGCAATGGAAGGACAAGACCTGCGTGCTAGCCGGTTAGAAGACCTAGAAAATCAGTGCTCTTACCTATATCAGAAACTCATGGCTTCCACTGCCCGATCCCTCACCCTTGCCTCTAGACTTTCAGCTCTTCATCACCACTTTGGCTCTAGTGATGAAGAGGATTATGATGACGACGATGATGAAGATGATGATGATGATGATGAGTATAATGATGATATGCTGGAGAACCATCATAACTTGGATCTGGAGAATCATCATAATTTGGATCTGCTCGAAACAGAACTGCAAAGTCCTGACACTGAAAGCTCAGATACAGCTTATATGAGTGAAGCTGACTCAGGATCAGCTGCATCAAGTGGCCCTGGTAATTTATCAGAGGAGGATCCAGCTGAGGAATCCCTCTCACCATCAGAAGAACCAGTGGATGTGGAGGGTGACCTGAGTAAGCGGCTGATTAACTTCCTGCCAAGAAAGATTGAAATCTTACACCGTGAGAATCGCCGTCTGGAAGAGCGCTGTGAACTGCTACTTCATGAGAAGCTTACTACTGAGGCACAGCTTGGCCAGGCACTGCAAGGGGAGAGGCAGCAAAGACGGCAGTTGGAGGAGAAGCTTGAGCACCTTGGCAAGTGTGTCGATGAACTCAAGCTTGAACGCAATGGCAAGGTACAGTGCTGGTAGCTGGTGTGGTTGCCTGTGCTGTGGTATGCCATTTAATTTTTTTCAGCTGACAATAAGGGAATGCTTTATCCAGCCCAGATTCTTTATTTACTTGCATAGCTCTCTAGTTACATGCACTGAGTTATTATGATATAACTATCATAGCTACTCTTGTATCATATCTGTTCTGCTGTGCTGTCTCTCATACTACCATATTTTTGTTGTAACTTATGTTACTGTGAGTAGTGACAGTGATAGCATCAGAGATTTTGTCATGGTGTTGATGTGTGTTTAAAACTTACTGTGTCATGATTTATCCAGGAGAAAGTTGCCGTTCATAATAACAGTTGCGTTCGCATGCTGCGGTAATTAATAGTATTAAGAACTTTTGCTAAATTCCTGTCTTTTGTGTGATTTTATGACATTAACAAATATTTGTACATTCCTATGCAGTGTAGAACAGTGTGTAAGGTACCTTATTATAATTCAGCACTACCTTTCACACATGGAAAGGATAATGCTGAGGGAAAACTCTAGCAATCACAGTATTCAGAGAGAGGAGCTATGATGGGAGAGGAAGATGATGAAAACGACATTAATTGACGAAAACAGGATATACCTCCTTTACCGCTTGTCTAAGAATTTTTTGCACTTACCCATTATCCATATAGTTTTTTTTTTTCTGCTATATCTGTATTGTATTCATTTGTATTACTAACTGTTCATGCTTGAATACAGTGAAATAGAAACATAACTCATATTGGCTGACTGGCTTCATTGTGTGCATTACTTGAATACTTGATGGTTCTTTAGCTGTGTGTAAAGTAGATTTCATGCAGCTTTTGTTTTTGTTTGATGTTTATGTATTGCAGACTATATACAGTACAGCACTATAGATTTCTGTTGGAGATTTGATATATGGAATTAAAGTCAGATAAAAATTTACTTTATTATAAATTAGTTTGTGGTTTTTCAGTACTGTACATTAATTTCATCTTCATTATCATCATACATTAATTTACTCTGTCAAATATTTTTCACTACCATGTCATTCTTAAAATTATGAATCTTTTAGTACTGTATGGCAATACTTTTATATCAAAGATTAATGTTTGTCTTTTTCTTCGGATTTGCTCATCACTTAATCAGTCATATTAACTTTGTACGCTGTTGACATAATAACATACGTAAATATTTACCCCTTTATTTCAGTTACACATTTTTTATTTGATTTAGCTGTGGTCATATGATTTATTCGAGTGAGAGGAGACATCATGGACTGAAAAGGAAAGCGAAGACAATATTTGATATCTCTGTTTTGAAAATTCTCTGCTTAAGCTAAAAATATTGGCTAGAGACAGCAAGGATAAAATTAACATTATGGCCTCAAGGGGAAGGAAATGAAAAGCCATAAAATTCGATAAACGGTAGTTTAGTTGGTGATGTTTGTATACATTTGAGTTAAAGACTGTGCCATGTAGAATTAATTTTTAAGATGAAAATAAATACATCTAGCCTTTAATATCTTATTTGACAGCAAGCAATATCTAGTCTTATAGTGCAAAGATTTGTATATACCCTGAAATTCAAATAATTTAGTTCAGACCTGCACTGGCCATTATCATTTAATATTACCGTAGTTTAATTTTTTGTCATACAGCAGTGCAGTATAACTTAAAATCTGGCTTAATCTTCAGATTAGTGAAGTAGAGGAGTGTCTGAAGCAGAAAGTAGAGTCTCTGAGCCAGCGTGAACAGGAGTACGAGAGTCTGCAGGCTGAGGTGGAGCGCATGCAGGAGAAGCTGGATGAAAGGGGAAACCTGCTTCATATTGCCACTGAGAGGGTCAAGCAGGTGAGAGGCAGGTGATAAGAATGAGAAACAAAGGGGTATAATGGAAGTGATTATACTTCATCATCATCATCATCATCATCATCCAAACCTTTATCCTACCTAGGGAAGAGATGAGGAGTAATTATAGTTAAGCTTGGTGGTTGGTGAAGGCACTCTGAATATGACCCAAAAAGGTTGAAATCCAAGGCATAGTTGGCATTTAGTGCTTGCCATACATATTACCATTAAGGGATGAGGGACTGGTCATTCTTGCGTTAACTTTAAGGGCCAAGTAGCCTAGCTCTGGGCCTATACTGTATGTTCCTGAGGGGGTAATAAATGATAAATGATTAGAAGGTGGATGGATGGATTGCTTTTGTGGTTATTTTTTCCATTTGAGCAATTCACTTTTGAAATAAAGACCCATAAGAATGCACAGTCATAGTATGGGAAAGGAAAGGAAGAGAAAGGGAGGAATGACAGAAAGAAGTTTAATGATATGAATAGAGAAAGGAAGAAGAATGCTGAGTTTAGGAAGGGAAAAGGAAAGAAAAAAATGTACTGATATCGATTGGGTAAGGAAGACGAAGAAAAAATGATAGAAAAGGATGTTAGTTGTAGGTGGGGGCACTCACCATCCACTCACTTGATGTAATGCTGCTTTTGGGTGCCTGCCCTTTCCTCTCTTCCTTCTTTCTTTCCTTTCTTCCTCTTCTGTCTTTCTTTCCTACATTCTTTCCTCTTCCTTCTGTCTACGGGTGACTACACCAAGTGACAAGCCAAATGGTTTCCTGTACACCAGGAAACCATTACTATGCTGGGTGGTAACCTTATAACCAAATTATGGCACCTGGTGGTTTAGTGGGTAATTGAGTCCAGTCAGATTGAGTCAGTATAGGTTTATATCCAAGGAGTGGTTGGGATTTATTGCTCACGTTTTGCCCCTCAGGGATGACTGAGGCTGGTCACTTTCATCTTAAATGTCAGGACCAACTTGCCTAGCCCTGGGCTCCTATGCTTCTCATGGGGCAACACTGGATTAGATGGAGATGATGATGTAACAGTATGGCAAAGGTGAGAGTCTGGAAAGGAAGAAATGAGAGAAAGGGATGTAAATAATATGGAAGCAGTGTGAAAAAGGAGCAGTGATAAAAAAGGGATCTAATATGATGGATAGGGAAAGGAAGAAGAGAGAGAAATGAGTTGTTGTTGTTGTTGTTGAGTAACCATGGTCTGTCTGGTCAAGCAGACCTGTCAACTGCAGACAAGCACTCACCCCTGCAGGGCAATCCTGTGCAGTGAACTTGTATTCCCTTGTGGCAGTCAACACCTCACCACAAGTGAGGCACAAGGAAGAGTATTGAGGTTTGGTTTATGGATGGTTGCTGCACCTGCATCTCTATCCAATTGACAGGGGCACCGTAATAGGCCCCACATCACCCTGTTATTTGGTTATATGGTTACCACCCAGTGTTGTAAATGTTTTTTGGGGTTGTAGGAAAACATTGGACTTATCACACAGTGTAGAATCACCTGAAGTTGAAGATGATGATGATCGTGATGATGATAAAAAACTGGAGTTTGTATGCACATCGAAAAGTGAGAGTAGGTGAATGCAGGGGTGAGGGAGAGTGGATAGAAGGAGAAAGGAACTTTAATGGATGTGTATAATGGATGCATTTAGGATTGTGTTGTTGTTACTGGCAGATGATTTGAAGGTAAACCTGTAGGAAATAATGGGTGAAAATTATTTAATCACTTCCACTGGGAATGGATACATTTACAGTATAACTTGAAGTAAAATGTTTAATATGGACAACAACTGTTTGAATGTGATGTGGGATAGTGGAATGGATAAAGAATAATGCATGTATACATTGCAAGTAAATAATGTACAGTAAAACCTCCATAAGTCAGAACCCTTTTAGTCGGGCCTACCCTTTAGTTGGCGTGACATTTGACATTCATTGATGAAAATAATATAAAATTTTTGAAAAAATCATTGTAAAAATCCCTGAAATGACACACTGCAGTAGGTTCATCATGTTTTATCACATGAGGGCCCATCATTTGCCTCCTGCCCCCTAGGGAGCTTCCTGCCTCAGTCTTGTGTCTGCCACCACCCAGTTGATGGAGTTTGATGGCTTCAAAAATTATTACCCCACCCTCAGAGATATAAGAGCTACTGTCATCAAGAAACAGTATGCCTTCCAGAAACAAAAACTCATCTCTGACTTTTTAAGCCCATGCCAGTAGTCAGGGAGCTGCAACCTTCCATCATCAGTGAATCAACATGCAGCCTCCTAAGCAGTGTGTCCTAAGAGTTGCCTGCACAGATTTTCTGCAGTGAATGTCAGGACCAACTTACCTAGCCCCGGGCTCCCATGCTCCTCATGGGGCAACTCTGGATTAGATGATGAATGAATGAAATGACTCTGATAGTGATTAATTTTGCGTACAATTGTGCTTTACAGAAGTGATTAAGGCCTGTATATAAAGTGTATTGTTAAGAAGCTGGAGTGCTAGTTAGGTAGTGCTGGAGAGTTCCCGTTGATTCTCGCATTTTTCTGTTACGAGTCAGAGTGGCCGGATAACCTGCTGCTGTGAGTAGAGATGCTTTGTAAAGTTATGCATTAATTATTTTTATTTTTTTTTCTCTGTAATGTTTTATTTAGGTGATTGTTAAATTATGTAGTTTAACTTCAGTTTGTATGCTAAAGAATTTAGAGTGCTTCGTGATGATGATGATGATGATGATTACATAATGTAAGGAAACTCTGGAATATTTTGGATGTCTCCATTTTGGTAACTGTTGTTGCTAGGAGCAGGTACCAGCACATCCTAGAATGTTGGAGATGCAAGGAGGGTTATAAAGGGATGGGGGAGAGAATATTGAAGTTTCAATTTAGTTTGACTTGTGGCCTTGTGACGTCATTGTAGCTCTGGAGTTGCGGAGCAGACAGTTTAATTACTTTGTAAAATAAAGACAACAAACGTTAGAAGCCTGCGTTATTATGCCTGAGTTGATCTTGTGTGAGGATCTTCCGTTGCACATTGAAAGGCTGACCCTATGAAAAGCTATTCACTGGGCGATGTCCTTCCTTACTGAACTACTGTTGTTGGAGCCTGTGGCAGTGTTGGACATGGATGTACCAGTATATAAAGTGTAACAGTGTCCTTAAGGCCTGTGTATAAAGAGTATATAAAGTGTAAAGTAGTGCAATTGTGATTATGGTTAGAAAATGTTGCACAGAAGTGAAAATGTTGCACAGAAGCGATCATGTGCCCCCCTAACACTTCTGTATCTTACCAAAAGGTCCTCCATGTGCTTGGATTACACCCTCTGTAAACATGGTAAGTGATTTTTTTTTTTTCTGGCTAGTCAGGAGGCCTCACACTTTCCATTAGTCGGAATGGCCTCAGCCCCTATTATACCAACTTAAAGAGGTTTCACTGTAGTGTTTATCAGAAGGGAGACTTATTGTAATCTTTTAATTTTATCCTTCCCCTGTATAGCTTGAGGAAACCGTGAAGGCTCATGAGATCAGCTCTCAGGAGACGATGGTGCAGCTGCATAAAGCCAATGACCAGGTTAGTAGTGGTGTATGCTGTTATTGTTTGTTTTACTAGAACCAGTAATTATGTAATACAGTATATGGCTGAATTTAAATATGTTGCTAAACTAAAGTATATTATATAATAGAATTATCTTTGCATAATGATTGATTCGGTATATATGTCATACTAAATTAAAATATACAGTAATTCATATATTAGTAAACTTGAATTTTCATGTGGCTTATGTCAGTGGGTACACTGATGATGGATCTCCTACTTTCACATATTCTCTTTCTTCATTTATGGATCTTACCTCATCCCACCTTCAGGTGGGAGTAAAGGTCGGAGTGTGATGACGATAATGATGATATGACTATCATCAGTAACATTAGTATTTAGTGAAGTTAAACTGTGCAGGTGCGAGAGCTGCAGAGTATACATGATGGGCTCAATTCAGAGTACAAGGATCTGAAAGAGGAGATGTTAAGTCTTCAGCAACAAGTGGCTGATCTCAGATTCCAGGTTTCATCCAAGGATATGGAATGCCATGCTGCAGTTCAGGTCAGGTCATTTTCAGTTCAGATTAGACCAAACTACACCACTTGTATCAGGGTTTCTCCCTTTTGGATGTCCCTAACATGACCATTGTGTAATAGTAGTATCTCTTACTGATGTTCCACCAGTAGTTTCACAGCAGTCCAATGTTCAAAAAGCAGCACACCAGCTCCAGCAGTAACTTTATTCACTAGAACATTGGCTTAGACAATACAGAATGACTGCTTTACCAGTGAAATCAAACATAACCCTCCTTACTCCAGACAGGCATGAATCTCAAAGACACTCTCAAGTCTCCATCTTTTAACCAGTCACTCACATTGAAAGGACACTCCCAGATTCTCAGACTTTCTTTGGATACATGCATGACTTTCTTAACATAAAAGCAGCATCATTGGTAAAGCATCTCACAGACTTCATGCTTTGAAAACACTTGCAGACACTATCTTCAGAAATTAGAAGGTATCTCTCAAAACACTCCACAGACACTTTCCTAGAACACCAGTGAATTTTGTGAAACCAGGCTGGATCCCATCTTAACAACCAAAAACATGGAAAAGATTCAGAGAAGCACAAAACAAAGACCTAAGAATAATAACAGGATGTACAGTACAGACTACAGAGACAGATCACTTGCATCAGGAAACAGAAATACTCTCAGGAAAGAACCATGCAATTATGAATGGCACACATTTAATCACTTCTCAAGATCCCTCCCTCCCATGTACTTTTCACAACCACAAAGATAAAAATGAAATAAAATTAAGTTAAATAAACTCCCACTATTATACAGAATGCCTCAATAACATCCCTCTTCCTCCACTTAACACTACATTTCACAAATACCTAGCCATCACAGCCATCCAGAACCTTCAGCCTAACAACATCCTTCTTGAACCACCACCAGACATGTATCACACAGAAACTACCCTACCCATAGAGAAATGAGTACACCTAGCTGGACTACAATGGAACCATCACGCTTCCTTGCCTCAGGATCAACAAAAAGCACAGCTTGCAAATAGTATATTATGTCTGCACTGCGAGCAGTCTCCCCACACCACAAAGCACTTACTTTCCTCATGCACTGCCTTATCACAGCACAGACAGTCCTTCAACCTAACCTGAATAATAGATGTGTGGGGAACAGTTAGTTGAAGTAGCTGGTTTCATGTAATTCATTGGATTCATGTCCAGATGAGCCTGAGGTTACAACTACTACTACAACTTTTGTGATCATTGTTTGCAAAGTCATCATCATCATCTGATCTTGCATTGCCCCATGAGGAGCAAAGGAGCCCCAGGCTAGGCAAATTGGTCCTGGTATTTATGATGAGAATGACCAGCCTCACTCATCCCTGAGTGGAATTGTGTGTGCAATAAACACTATCCACCCCATGGATATAAACATGCACAGGCTCAGTCCAGATTGAGTTCCTTAATTACCCACTAAACCACCAGGTGCCATACTTTGGTTATATCGTTACCACCCAGTTTAGTAAATGGTTTTCTGGTGCACAGGCAACCATTTGGCTTGTCACTCAGTGTAGCACCACCCATATACAAAAGGAAGAGGAAGGAAAGCAGGAAAGAAAGACAGTAGTGATTGGAAGGAATGAAGAGAGGAAAGGGGAGCTACCCGAGAGCAGCACTACATCGAGTGAGTGGATGGTGAGTGCCCCCACCTACCACTATGTGTACAGTAAATTATTGGTAGGTGGAGGAACTCACCATCCACTCACTCAATGTAGTGCTGTTCTGGGGGCTGCCCTTTCCTCTCTACCTTCTCTCATTCTTTCCTTCCTCTTCTGTCTTTCTTTCCTTCATTCATTCCTCTTCCTTCTATCTATGAGTAAGTCTACAGTTTACACTGAGTGACAAGTCAAATGGTATCCTGTACACCAGGAAACCATTTACTATGCTGGGCGGTAACCATATAATCAAATTGTGGTGCCTCATGGTTTAGTGGATAATTTAGGCACTCCAGTCAGATTGTGCCGGTGCAGGTTTTTATCCATGGGGTGATTGGGGTTTATTGCTTAAATAATGCCACTCAGTGATGAAAAAGGCTGGTCACAATCATCTTAAATGTCAGGACCAACTTGCCTAGCCCTGGGCTCCTATGCTCCTCAGTGGGCAACACAGGATTAGATGATGAATGATTGAAAAATGAATAACCACATCCTGTGTCATATTAAAAGGAAACCTATAACCATTGTTTTTGGTTCATAAAACATCAGTTCCTTCAATCCAGTGACACTTTTTTTAAAAATGGTATTTTCAAAAAATTCTCTTCTCCATAGGATAGGCTTTTCAAACTGAAGAGTCAGATACTGTATAACCATCACTAGCCACATTACTGCAAAATAACCTACATAAACTGAATAAAATCATCAGGTGTTAGTAAGGATGATAAAAGATATACATCATTGAAATGAAGGGAATAGGAAAGCAATCGCCTGCAGTGTGGTTACGTAAGACTGTGAACCTCATATCCGTAGGGATGCCTGAATGCATTACCCACATGTATTTATGATATTTGGTGTATGCTGTAGAACTAACTGCAGATCATTGTTTTTTAGACACTCTTTAATACAGTTTACACATATACAGTATAAATAAAAAATACTGTATATTTTTAATTTCATGTAGCAGCCGTGGCTCAGTGGGTTAGAGCACTCCGCTCTGGCCGTAGGGTCGGAGGATCGAATCCACCTAAGGGTCATTGGTAGACATCAGGAAGGGCATCCGGTCATAAAATGCTACACGCTCCAATCCAAAAAGGCCGACGCATGCAAGCATGTTGCAGCCTTCAAAAACGAAACGAAACGATTCATTATCCAATCCTCTGTTGCCCCACAGAGGAGCGTAGGAACCTGGGGCTAGGCAAGTTGGTCCTGACATTTAAGATGAGAGTGACCAACCTCACTCATCCCTGAATGGCATTACATGAGCAGTAAACCCCAACCACCTCTAGGATATAAACCTTCACCAGCTCAATCCGATTGGAGTGCCGTATTTACCCACTAAACCACCAGATGCCAAAATTTGGTGTACAGGAAACCATTTGGCTTGTCACTCAGTGTAGAGTCACCCACAGGCAGAAGGACGAGGAAAGAATGAAGGCAAGAAAGACAGAAGAGGGAGTGTAAAGTCACACGTAGGCAGAAGGACAAGGAAAGAATGAAGGAGAGAAAGACAGAAGAGGATTGAAGAAAAGAAAGATGGAGGAGAGGAAATTGCAGACACCCAAAAGCAGCACTACGTCGAGTGAGTGGATGGTGAGCGCCCCCACCTACCACAAGCTGCAAATATGTAATAGACAAACCCTTTACAAAAGAAAAAGTATACAGTATGATTTAGACATTAGTCACTTTTTGTTCCTCATGGGGCAGTATAGGATTGGATGATGGAGGGATGGTCACTTTTTGCTATAATCTCCCATTTTCACTAACAGTCTCAGAGTCATAGGCCCCACTCTCAGAATAAAATACAGTAAACTCTCAATTATCCATCGTCTCAATATCTGGTCCAATGCAATATCGAGCGCGCTGGCTCAGCTCTATTAATATAGTATCCAGCGAAATTATTCAATAACTGGCACCCAAACGGGATGTAACTAGCAGTTCTATGCAATATCTGGCATCAAGGTGTTTCAACTGGCTCATGAACAGTAGCCAGCCTGTGCTGTATTACTGTATTAGTTTATTTTATCATTACTGTATTGTATTTTATGCTTAAAATTCATCATTTACTCGTGGGAAAGTTTTTAGGATAGAGGGCTGAGATGGATAATAACTCAGTAAATGGCTCTGCGCTGAATTCTGTATTGAGCCGATAGGGGGGTACAATGCAGTGTCTGCATTAGGGCTTGGTTGAATTATGCCGGATAATTGAGAGTTTACGCTGTACTGTACTCTCATTTTAGCTTGGTTAAAATATCAGTCTTGTTCTGATAATGAGGGAGTTAAAATAAATGCAATTTTAAATTATTTTACAGGCAGATCTGGAAAAACTGGAGGCTCTGAAGGTTGCCACTAGCCATGTGAGTCAGCTGGAGGAGCAGATCAGTCAGCTGGAGGAAGAAGTAGCAGCTGAGAAGCAGGACTTGCTAAGTCAGAAAGACAAACTGACAACCCAGGTGGAGCAGCTGACTCAGACAGTGGAGGAATATCAGAGTCAGTGCAAAAACCTAAACCTGCAACTTGAGCAGGTACAGTACAATAGGGAGGGATATTATTCAGCTGTTGTTGCAACTTGAGCTGATACAGTACAGTGGGAAGGGATGATACTTTTGCTTTTACATGGCCAACTGCATCAGGTACAATACAGTGAGGGTAGAAGATTCCTGTTCTGTTGTAAGTTGGAAGAACTGACAAACCAACTGTAGAGGTAGCATGGATCTTCAAGGCCTCCGATTTAGATAATCTTTTTAGTTATTTCTTGTTGCCATCTGTTAATTATATTTAGCATAGGATAGACCTCTCCTATTGAAGGGTTTCTCAAGGCTGTATCTGGCCCTTCAGTTTGAAGTCAGTCCTGAGGTACTTAGAATCATCAAGAAATAGCAAGAATGAAATGCAAAAGGTATCCCATGGCTCAGTGAGTTCATATATATATATATATATATATATATATATATACATATATATATATATATATATATATAGATAGATAGATAGATAGATAGATAGATAGATAGATAGATAGATAGATAGA
>JAGKTI010000349.1:121433-145549 GCA_018397915.1 Birgus latro
ATTTTATGACATGGTATGACCCTAAGCGTTCCTCTCTTTGTCCACCCCGCAAAAACAGATCATAGTTTTGACAGGGAAATGCGGGTTTGTTTGAGAATCCCTCCCCAGGTTTATAGGCAGCAGTGGAACATTAATAGGCAGTTGTTGTTTTGTAATTTATTGTAGCAGTAATAGTAAAAAATTACATGAAAGAATTCAACATATACTGAGGACTTGCTTAATGTCTGAAGCACCCTTGCAGTGCTTAGTTGTGTATGAATATTAATACTTTGCTCAATATACAACTGTACAGCACTTAACTTTTGATTTACCTTTTGCAAAGGTTGCATTTAATTTACATTTATTCAGTATTCTTCCCATTGATTTAAAGCAGGTAAGACACAGAATTGCCCCTCCAGGAGCATTAGTGCATAATTCTTTGTTGATACTGTGTTCACTGTACACTGCATATTTGAAACCTACCATCTGTTAAACCTATACTGGCACAAATAAATTTAATTTAAATTCTTGTTCACCTTCCATGGGGATTAATCCATACCCAGTAGTTATTCCGTTATTATACTGTGTATGTAGAATCCAGCAAGTACTGATCATAAATCTGCATTAAAGATTTATTTTCTCTGAGTCTATGCTTTTCATTTTCAGTACACTGGCTGTACTTTCACTTAGCAGATTTGGAGGTCATTTCATAATTAAATCATCAACTTGTATCCAATGATGATGTCTTGTTGAACATCCATATGCATTAATTAATGTTTCAGTGTACACACTAATTAATTCATATTTTGTGGGCCATATTTAGTTGATAAGTAGTTTGCCTGTGGATTTGGTGGTGGTGATGGTGATAGGGTTGTTGGGTTCCCAAGATATAAATGGTACCTGGTTGACCACAAGCTGAAGTTTTTGTGTTCTGGAGTTCACCATCCTTCCTTTGGGGGAAGAACAGAAAGTTGAGAGATGTTTATTTAATCATGTTGCTGTGCTGGTGTACTTATGCATTGTGTAACTCTGCCATGTTAATTACTTGGACTGATTAGCTCCTTTTTTGCACTATGTAATTCGCAACATAAAAATTACATCTAAAGATGCACGATGATGCAGATCACATCCTAAAAGATTCCTCTAAAGTTGGCATATGGACAATATTTAGGTCACAAAAATTGCCTGTTGAAGTTGCATTTTGACAGAGATCACGTCATAAAACCTCAGAGAAAAAAATTTGAAGGAAAATCGGACTGAATAGGGAAGCTGCCAGAGATCGAGCAGCATGGAGGGCTGCCATTAGGTGACCAAAGCCTATGCATGCAAGCATGTTGGAGACTTTATAAATTATATGATAAAGAGATGTTCAGTCACCCATCAGTCCTGCTGGTAGGAAAGCAATATGTACAGAACTGCCCACCAAGAAACTTTTGACTATGTGCAAAAGGATGATGTTCGGAATCAGTTGTCATGAGTAAACCATAACCATATGCTTATCTTACCGTATCCAGTCTTTGTCCTGACAAGAAAAGAATAATTTGTGCTTAACTCATCATTTTCAGAATGTATCACTGTATGTCACCTGGTGGAAAGACTGGTTTGAAAATCTGTGCACATGGTCATGGTTGGCATATTGTACGATCACTGAAGTCAGATGAGCCTTACTCCTGTGATTAACTCCTACACTCTGATGACATATTTTCTGTTGTAGTTATTCTTGTTACCAGTAGGTGATTACCGGTATCCAGTATTCTGTTTAGATTTTTAAAAACCTGGTGGTGTTAGATACAGCCTAGCAGGGATCTTTCCAAAGTTGAAGATACTGTAATCATTTTAAGTTAGTAAGAACGAAAAATAAAAACTGTCAGTGGATGCAGGGGATTGTTGTTGTTGTGGCCCCAGGCTTATCTGAATGTGAACTCAGTGGATAGTAGGCTGAGGTTGCCCTTCTGAAAAGGAGCATAGGATGTGAGTTGATTGGTGTTTATTGCCGAGCAGATGAACTACCTGTTTATATTAGTGCCACTCTGTGAAGGCATCCCTCCCTAGCAATGTTCAAGGGGTTAATGGGGCAGAATCACTTAGTGCCTGAGTATTCCACAGTCAGTGATGAGTCACTCAAACTAAAATGAATGATACAGCACCAACACTGGCACAGCCATCAATCTATGCTGATATTCATTTAAGATCACATCATTGGATATGAGCCCTAGGTAAGGAGTTAACCTGTGAGCATTAGATGTCATTTGCACATAAAGTCAGTCATTTGTTGTCTTTGTACATCTTCAGCTGTGAGCATCATTAGCTGTAAGATGTGACTCCTAATTAATTTCCAGCATTATAATGTGGAGACACTGAATTTGCTCAGTTTTCCTCCTTTTTCTTCCTTTTTTCCTTCCTCCAAAAACTTTTCAGATTTGTGCCAGTCCTGTATTTCTTCAACAATTCACTTCAAATTTGGTACAATTATTCCTTGGGCAAATACCCCTGACACCTTTCTCTTTTTTTATTTATTTATTTATTTATTTATTTTATGTAGGCCTTTTAAAGAGATTTATGGGGTTAGAGGTCAAACCACACTAGCACACAAATTTCATGATTCTGTATTCTAATATGTTCATGATTGTCATGGCAGTTTGTAAGAATTATGCCAGTGTACTGTAGCTGTATTGAGACCATCCTGCATTCGTCTTGGGATATTTGTAATCATTATTTTTCTTTGTTTCTCTTTCATTCTTTTCCTTTCTCATTATTTCTTTTTCTCTCACCAGCTTCATTCACCTTTTTTTTTTTTTTTTTTTTTTTTCTTTACTCCATTACCTACTTCTGATTTCTTAAAATCTTGTTATTCCATTACTATACAGAAGTATGTCAACATATCAGGTGTTTGAATACATCACATGCATACTGACAGCCATTTATATTTGTGTTGATTGTGTTGAAGTAGTGTGTGTAACTATCATGTGTGATTAATTTATTAACCTCTATGATGTTTAATTATCTTTTGTATGGATCTGCCAGTGTTACTACCATATGTTAACCCTCTCAGTTTGATGATATCTTTTATATATTTTATTCTAGTTCCCACCAGACAATATTATTCACCTTAGGGATGACCTTGCGTAGTGAAGGAATCAGAGGAATTTGTTTGTAAACCGTACAAGAGGCCTTCAGTAAGCTATATAAAATACTGTAGTCTGGTGATAGCAAGTATAAAATAAATTAAATGTCCCCAGGCTGAAGGGGTTAAGCTAGTCACATTTAATACTTATATACAGGTGGTCCTCATTGAAAGATCAGGTACAGTATTTGTTTCAGATTACAGCAAATTTCAAAATATAATTGGTACTGTAAGTTGTGTGAAACTGGCAAATGAGCCTTATGAGTAGCAATGGAGCTTTAACCGTTTCACTCTGAGAACAAGTCTTTTTATCTATTTTTACCCTCTCAAGGTGATTTTATTGAGCTCCAGAAAGGCTTTTTGAACTGGAGGAGGTATATGCAGTTATAGATTTATTAACTCCTGCCTTTTCATTGCTTCTCAAGTGCTCTCCTAAGCAGAGTAATGTCATTTGGTCACAGCAAAAATAGAATATAAATGATGCACTTGGGCTGAAAGGATATGTAAGGATGAAGATGTTAACAGTGAAAAAGAACTTGAAAAGTACGGAACTTGCAATGAGGACTTACTGTATTGTGTGTTGTGTGGTGTGGTTAGGGAGAAGGATGCATTGTGGCAGGCCAAGCGGGTATTGGAGGGTGCAGCGGGGGGAGGGCGTGAGTGGATGGATGACAGCAGTGTCCAGGAGTGCCTCGGCTGCCGGGCTGCATTCTCACTCACCCGGCGCCGCCACCATTGCCGCACATGTGGACGCATATTTTGCTCTGGCTGCTCTGACAACTGGGTCACGTCTTCTGCATCAAGGTGCAATATCTGTACTGTCATATGCTGTGTAGTGCTTGTGTTATGGCTTGACAAAGATCCCTAACCTTTTTGGCTCACTTGATACCTAAGTGTTGTCAGATTGGAGAGTTGGCTAGTAACCAGGAGACTAATTCATACCCCATAACTAAGGTTCATCAGAGTTCATATAGCCCTGATGAAGTGTTCAAATTGTAGGAGTGGCATGGTTCTCTCATGTGAAAACAAGCTGACTGCTATATCTAAGGGGAAATAATGGTTAGCATGATGATAAGATAATGAAAACCATCCTCCTCCTCCTCCTCCTCCTCCTCCTCCTCCTCCTGACCTTTTTTCCTGCACAAGGATGGAGGGAGGTAGGATCCAGAAAACAAGGAAAAAAGATGGCATGGTAGTGGGAAAGCTACTGTTCATTTGCAGAAATACAGCTGTTTGCAATCACTGTACAGAATGTCACAAATAAACATTGTTAACTTGTTCATTTTATATAGTGTATGATAATTTAGAATTCTGTATTTCATCATAATCATTATCATTATCATCATTATTATTATTCTGGGAAAAAGGGCCCGGATTATTATAGTGATGATGATGTACAAAAATCAAAATTTATTTATATATGTATTTATTATACCATTCAGTACTATACTAAAAAGTACAGTACTTTTCTGTTAATGTATTTGTACATATTTTTGCATCTGGATGTTCACTGTCTCTTTTGATCTTAACTCCACCTTTTTTGGGAGAGGTGGGGGGAGGATGTAGAAGCAGGATGATGGTGGTGCACAGGATGAATACTATACCGTAATATAATTTTTCGTACCTCAGACGCCGTGTACGTGTGTGTGATGACTGCTTTTCGGTGCAGGCAGAATTAGCAGCTATAGTGGCTTCCCCTTCACCCTCCACCACCACCACCATGCAGCAGACAGGTGAGATTTACCTTATATTCTAAGTGATTCTAGTGAATTCTTAACACTCTTCCTGAGCAGTATGCTGGATGGTTTGTAAATAGCACTTCATCTCAGACTCACCTAGCAACATCTTGTATCATCCAATATACAGTATTACCATTATGCCAGGAATTGAACCCGGGACTTTCAGGAGAGCCAGGCAGCAGTCCACCATCCACAGTGGGGGCTGAGGGATGTTGGTTACAAGATTGTGACAATGTGAGATAACTTTTACCTGGTTATGGCGTAGTGGATTGCTGCCTGGCTATCACCTGAGAGTCCCAGGTTTGATTTCCAGCATAATGTAATATAGTATATTGGATGAATTTTCCTGTGTAAATTACAGGTTTCTCTCTTCACTCTGACTTGCTGTAAGTGCTTGGGATAGGTTAAAAGCATCTACTGTACTTGCCCAAGTGCCAGGGGGTTATCTCAACCTGTTCAGGCTGACATTGGGGGCAGAGGAACATTGGTTACAATATTGTGACAATGTGACATAACTTTTACATGGTCATGGTGCCGTAGTGGATTGCTGCCTATTGCTGACTTGAGAGTCCCAGGTTCGATTCCTGGCATAACGGTAATATTCTGGATGATTTTTCCTGTGTAAAGTACAGGTTTCTCTCTTCATTCTTGGGATAGATTAAAAGCATCTACTTGCCCAGGTGTCAGGAGGTTGTCTCAACCTGTTCAGGCCCACAATGGGGGCAGAGGGATATTGGTTACAAGATTGTGATGATGTGAAATAACTTCTACCTGGTTGTAGCGTAGCGGATTGCTGCTGGCTCTCACTTGAGAGTCCCGGGTTTGATTCATTGCATAATGGTAATAAATTGGATGATTTTTCCTGTGTAAAGTACAGGTTTCTCTCTTCGGTATCTTGTGTGTTGCCTGGAATGTTCAGTTTGTTGGAGTGGGTGTAGGTATGGTAGTAGGAAGAGGAAATGAATAACTGCTGCAGTATAGACATTGATAGCACTGACTGAGCAGTCTTTGCAACACATGAGAAATAACCCAGTACAGTGTAAAAGGGTGTTTTATATATACATGTACAGCATATACATTTCCTGTATATGCACCACCTTGTATTCTGCACATTATTCTGTACCTCATTGTCCTCTTTTCTATTACTGAAGTAAACTATGTTGATGTAAAAATGATGTAAAAATATTCTGTTACACCTCAGTATGGAGTTGGGTTATGTCAAGTGAGAACTCATCACATGGCAGTTTATTGTATACTGAGGTCACTATAACATGAGTCCACTGGGGATAGGGGCCAAGGATCACATAACATAAAATCTCAAAAACCCTGAGCCATTTAGGCCTGCCCTCAGTGCCCTGGGGAGCCCAATGCTTTCCACTAGGGGTAGCACCCTTGCCAGACATGATTTCCTAGTCATAGGTTTCAGTATTTCACTAAAAGATTTATCACTCCACTTAATATCGCACGCTGCACTGTTCATTGTGCACTTGCACAATTATTTGGCGATAGCAATGGTGTTTCGCTGGTCTTGCATGTAGCATGTACGAATTGGAAGAATGTAAACAGCAGGCAGCCATCCTGGCACAGACGTCTGACTGTCGGCTTGCATAGTAGGCATCATGTATGCACAGGATTGCCATACACGGCCACCACAATTATTGTAAAATATAAGCAAATTTTGCCAATGTTATCGCAAAACAGGGTATGACTTTTAGCGTATTGCTGTATCAGTTTTTTGCATACCAAACTGCTGAATATCAAGACCTGACTGTACAAGAGAATATTAGGGTGTAATATGTAAAATGCATTGCTAAGGAAGAAATGCTACAAAACACCCTGTACCACCTATAATACGGACACTACTGTATTGTCTGACGCTTTATTCCCCCATCAAATGGGATGCCCAGGATTTGATATGCACTGGGAGAATTAATTCAGTGGAAGCAATTTTTACTTCTTCAGTTCTATGACATTTTCATGATTTTGCTTGCCATCAGATAAACTTTTAGAACTGGAGGGGTTTGATGAAGCTTTCATTAATCCCTTCACTGCCAAAATGCTGTGTTGATTTAAACAAAAACAGCTGCTGGCAGCAAGAATAAAATGAAAATGGTGTTCTCTGGCTGAAGGAATTAACCAATAGTTCCAGTACAGTATACACAGAATGTTCAGAAAAGGTGGTCAGGTCTTCATATAGTTATGTTGATCTTCTCTATCCAAATTGTTGTTTTTGCTCCACCTTTGTGGAATGAAGGATATAGAGAAGAAGGCTGAGACATTCTGGATGAAGTCTTTCTGTGCCATGGCAGAAATATTTTATCAGTTTAATTCCAAACATGGCTCAGTATCTCAATGTCAGGACCAACTTGCCTAGTCCCTGGGTCCTATGCACCTAATGGGGCAACACAGGGTTGGATGATGAATAAATGAATGTTTTGAACTCATGATATAAAACAACACCCTGTATTGTGTTTTGAGTCGGTCCTCTATTTGTTAAAAAATTCATCCATTCACATCACTCACTAATGCACTAATGTGCCTGGGACAGTAATTAGTATGTATATTCCACTGTGTTGTATCTTAAATGTTGCACTTCAGCAGCTGTATGGCTACAGGTATGGTAACTCAGATATTAAGAGGTATTTAGTATCACATTTAAACCCCTGGTTTTGTGTGGATAGAGTAGAATAATATAATTTTGAACCAGCTTTTTCAGATGCCTTGAATTCACTATACAGGATTATTTGGGGTAAACCATTTCCATTTCTTTTTCAATACAGAGAAGGGAGCTAAGGTAGATCTCTCATTGACCACAACCAGCAGCCCCGTTCCCATTACCTCGGGTCAACCTGATGATGATGAATATGCTGTGATCTCTGATGATGAACTTCAAAGCTCCAGACTTTCTTCCAGCCCCAGCAGTGGGTCTCCCACCAGCAGTGGTTATCTGAGTGAAACTCGTGCCACACTGGATGTCCTCACTCCTGCCATGCTTGCTGCTGACCCACCCACTAATTCAGAAGTAAGCTTAACCAGTTATTATCAGTCTTTTTTTTGTATTCATTCAGCCATCATCCAGTCCTGTATATCCTCATCAAGAGTGTGTGGGCCCATGACTTGGCTACTCAATCCAGTCATGAAGCCCAGAGTGACCAGGCCATCACTATTCTTTTCCTGTTTCCAGTGCTAATTAGAGTTATCTTCTGGTAGAGTACTAGAGTTAATAGCAGTACACATGCTGTTTATTTCACTATAATTTTTATCTACTCTTACCCTGATGCTCATTTTCTGCAGTCTTCATAAATTTGTTTTATAGATATTATATCCCTCAACATCTGATATCAGTATTTTCAGTAATCCTCCTCTGCAGGCGCAGTATTTTGTGATGTTTAAGAATGATGGTTCTGAATTAAAATAACTGATGAGCTTGATTCACTGTAGCAACGACACCAACAATACTCTAGCAATATTAGGCATAATATGCCTATAAATAGGAGTTATCAGTAGCTTCATACTGAAGTACAAAGCTAACTCCATAATGTATTATGCTGTATTGTATTGCTGTGTCACTACTTAACATCATTTCCCCTGTATGTATGTGATATATGAATTTTGATAATATCAGTGTTGTTTCTAGGTGTGGGTGGGTGCAGGTACACGAGTGTTGGTACCGGTGGATTTGCCTGCTGGAGTATCACTTCACTGGAACTTCATCTCTGAGCCCAAGGTTAGATTCAAGCTTTAGCTGCACTCACAGTTGTAATGATTGATTATAGTATTTAGTGAATATCCACCGAACAGTGTATACAGCAGTGACTCGTGGCAATCTCAGCATATAAAATAAATCTTTGTTGTCAGAGTGTTTCGTTTGCCGTGTTACATCAGCCTCCTGCTGATAGTACTTCACCAAAGGAGGAAGGGACAGAAGAAGGAGGCTCACCAGACAGTAAGCAGCGAGTGTTAATCCCCACCACCAGAGTGGCATCAGCTCAGGGCTCCACCATACGAGGAAGATTACTGGCCAAGCAGCCAGGAGTGTACACACTTGTTTTTGACAATTCTTGTTCTCGGTGAGTAATACTAGAGTGATTATATAATTTATCATCATAGTGGCATCCTGAACAGTTGCCTTAACCTTTTCAGTCCAGTGACATTTTTAATAAAATTTTTGCCATCTGCAGACAATATTATTTGGCTCTGGAGAGAATTTTGTAGATGGAGAGATTAGACGTAGCCTTTATTTATCCCCAGACCTAAATAAAATCATCTGGAGATAGCAAGAGTAAGTTAGTAAAATGAAATCACATTTGATAGATACTGATACCATGGTTGTTGACTATCATCCCTGGGGGATACTGGTACTACCAAGCTGGAAGCTTGGTAGACAGTGGCATAATCCTTATTCTGAGGCAAAGAACATTTAGCTCTAAGTAAACAGTCATAATCCTTGCTGAACTCATTTGTTACTGATTGTATTACACATCTTAGATTTCTTGTTCAGTGTATATATATGGATGGGATGATGAGAGAAGTAAAAAAGTAAAAACACAAATAATGGAGAGAGGGATGGCATTAGTAATGAATGGTGAGAGATGGAATATCTCAAATTTGTTGTAAGCTGATGATGCAGTGCTACTTGCAAATACTGGACAAGAGCTTGGGAGACTAGTGCAGAGTTTTATAGATATCTGTGAGTGTCGTGCTTTAAGAGTTAATGTAGAAAAGAGTAAAGTGATGGTTATTGAGAGAGGTGACTCCCAGTATGATGTTACAATGAATCGAGTGAGACGTGATGTTACAGTGAATGGAGGGAGACTGGAATTGGTGAAAGAGTTCTAATACCTGGGTACAGTGATAGAAAAGAGAGGAAAATGTGCAAAAGAAGTGGAAAATAAAGTGACACAAGGAAGGAAAGAAGCTGTTGCTGTGAAGGCCTTAATAAAAAACATAGGCTTGAATGTTGCAGTTGCATGAGGCTTACATGGAGTGTCAGTGCCAGCTTTAATATATGGATGTGAAACTGTGGTGTAGCATGAAAATGAAAAGTCAAGAATAAGAGCAGTGGAGATGGGACTGTTGAGGAATGTATGTGGAGTACAGAGAGTGGATAAGATACGGAATAATGTAGTTTGTGAAAGATGTGGAGTGAGGAAGTCTTGGACACCAGAATCGAAGAGGTGTACTGAGATGGTTTGGTCATGTGGAGAGAATGAATGACAATAGAGTTGTGTAAAAGGTGTATATGAGCAAATTTGAAGAAGAGAGGATGCGAGGTAGGCCAAGAAGAAGGTGGAGGGATATGGTGGATGAGTGTGTGAGGAAGAGAGGTATGGATGTTGGTGAGGGTAAAGGGGCTGACAAGAGTCTTGACCAAGCTGGCTGGATGAATTTTGTGTAGAGAAGCACATAACCAGGGATTTGGCACTCCATTTTAACATGACAGCATCTGGATTGACTCTCAGCCTCTATTGACCCTATGTGAAGCTACAGAATGTGAAATTTTTTTTGGTCTATCTGATGGAGCTAGGACTTGGTGGGCTTGAATGGTGAGTGAATGGAAGTGTGGCCTATCGAATTGGGCAAACTTAGGCTGTCTTGATGTTGCGACTCTTCACCCTGCCATAGGGTGGGAAAGAAGGTCTGGATGATGATGATGATGATGGTGATGATGAAATGTTTTTTTTCTCAAATGTCCAGCAACTGTTGGGAAGTAATTAGCTGGGTTTACAACTTGGATTAATTTGCAGTCATAGAAACCATTAGCTGTATCATGACCAATCACAGTGTGGAGATTTCTTATTAGGAGCTTGCTAGCATCTGATTGATTGATTACTTGATAGTACATCCATCCATCCATCGACAGATATTAAATTTTATATAAGTTATTAAAGTTTCACCAGAAGCCATCCATCTCCTCTTGGCATGCCAACACCATCATAGTTCAGAATGAAAAAAAAGTGAATACAGATACAATGTTAAAAAAAAAATAAAAAATAAAAAATGACTTATATGAACCACCAACAGGGATTGTTAGAGCAGTATTAGGATTACTTGATCATGGTTTTTTTTTTTTTTCTTTCTTTCTTTTGCCAGATTTTGTATTGATTAATGAAAGTGTATTATCGTAACTAACATGTGTGTCAAATTGTCATAGGAGTTTAGAGTGCAGGTTGTCAGCTGAAGGGTCAGGTGTTCAGTCCCACCCAAGGGCCATTGATTGTTAACAGGAAGGGCATCAGATTTCAGACTGCTGTTTTGCAGTTACATAATTTTTTAATAGATGAATCCCTTAATCATGGAGGGGGTAGGATTAAGTAGATTACTGCCTTGTCACCCTTTCCTTTGCCATCAAGCTGCCCTGCCTCAAACTCATACAATCCATATTTATGTACCTGTACACTCTCCAGCTAAAGACCTCTAAATTGGTGCAGTGCATTACATAAAACTTTTGTCATCGTAATCATGTGCACGCCCAGCTACTTCTGTGACTATATTACATTCCTCCTTTCCAGGTTCACAGCTAAGAAGGTTACGTACAGCCTAAGCTTGCAGGAGAACCAAGAGACACAACAGGGTTCTTCCATACCATCTGATGCCTCAAAGTCACCTCCTGCTTCCTGACTCATGTAGTTACTTGTTTACCAGAAGCCTTGCATCTCACCTTAAGCACTGATATCATTCTTGTTGGCATTTAGTGTGGATACTACAACACTGAAACATTAAAATACATGACTTGGTTGTGTACAGGTGCTCACTGAAAACACTAGCATACAGTAAGTACTCATTATAAGTTGCCATTTTTTAGATCTTTTTTTTTTATATATAGTTCACAGTAAATGACATAAAGTTGCATATATCAGATTCCCACAATTTACTGTATGGTATAAGTTGAACAGTACCTTATACAAAAAGTTGCAGTATTTAGAAACACACTGTGTTTGTTACTTATAGTGAGGAGTGCTTGTATCTGAGTTTTGCTCCCAAATCTGTGAGCAGTTTCAGAGCAAGAAATAAGTTTTGTTCCTTAATGTTTCAGTAAATTTTTTATAAACATTTTCACATAAATGTAGAATTTGTTTACTGTAGTTTTTTAAAACTCTTATTCTGAGTAAATATTTTTTAACCCTTCAGTTTGATGACAGATATATTGTATTTATTTTATAATTGTTGCTACCTTCAGATAATTTTATTCAGTCTAAGGTGGTACAGGAGGTTGTGAGCAGTTAATGGAGACTTTTTCCAACCCAGTCATCACAGATGGTCTCTCCAAAAGCTAAAAAAAAAAATGGCATGAATGTAACAAGAATTAAATAAAACATATGTCATCATGTTCAAAGAGCTAGTAGTTAATGAAGCAGAGCTACCAGTGGCCTCCTGATGAATGGATATTATTGTACAGGTGGAGGTTGTAAGGCAGTCATGTAATTCATCATCATTGATTCTTCATCGGTCATGTAATACAGTAATAATTTTGCTGTACAGAGAAAATGCTACCAGAATGTTGTATGCAAACCAGTGATATCAAAAGATATAGAAATACAGTTTTAATATTATACCGGTAGCTATATTGTTTAATCAGAAAACATATTAATGCCATTGTAATTTTTATACTGTATTTGTATTATGTTTTAATGACCTTTGCTGTAGTTTAAGAACAATACTGTACAGTTTTTTGTCAATGCATAGGAAACAAGTATGATAAATTTTATTTTTAGACTTCAGTAAACTGCATTTACTGTGTTATAGTATGTTCAGTGCTAGTGGAAAGCATACAGATATGGCTATAATGGACTTTTTTATTATACATGAGAATTTGGAATTCTGAACCATAGTGATATATTTTTAATAGGAAATTTATTTGGAATTTGAAGTGTATGTGAACTACAGTAGTTTTATGAATGAATGAGGAGATGGTACAAGCATTTCCATTGGCAGTGCATTAGCCCCTCCACTTCCACTTCAACTGAAGAACATACCTGTCTGATGTTCATGCTACAAATTTGATTTCATCAGTAACATTGCTGTGTAGCTTATCTGCACTGATGTGAAAATTTATTACCATAACTGGATAGATTTGTTCAGATTGTTTTAATGTGATTGCAGCTGTAGCAAAGAAGACATTTTGATTTTGTGCAGGATATAAAACCAAGCGCTATGCATGGTGCAAAATTTTTACAAACGAAAATAAGTTGGTTGAGGTGGGTTGACTGGTAAAAATACAAATTGAAGGCAGCAGCTGGTAGTGTATGTGTAAAAATAGTGATTTGGATGTAGTGTATAACAAGGTGTTGCTGTAAGTGCTTATATGTGGTAGCACAAAATATACTGTGCTAAGGAAAGATATGTTGCAAGTCATTTATGGAGAGTGAAAGATTGACGAGGAGAGTGTATGTGAGGTGGAGGGGGCGAGAGGGAGGGGGAGGCCGAGGATGAGATGGAGGGATGGAGTGGAGAGGTATATGAGAGAGGGGGGTGTGAGTTGGGAGCGTGGTAGTGAAATGGCAGGGGACAGAGTGACATGGAGGCGATTTGTTTGTGGCCACCCCGTTCGGGATTGAGGCGTCTGGCAATAGATAGATAGATAGAAGTCATTTATAAATGATGTATATGATCATTATATTCTGGCTTCTTTAAGACTCCTTCACTTACAATATAGTGTGGGACGCCTTTCGTTTTGGAAGTGTTACAAGCAGTTTTTGTCAACCCTTTCATTATGAGAATTCCTGCCTATGCTGTGTAAAATTCAACAGTGATTGCAAGAGTAAAAAAAAGACATATCACAGTAAGTGGGTTCCAAGAGGAATTTCAGGAAAGGGATCCAGTTAGTGATGTCTCTTTATCATACCCTTTCTGCTGTCATTTTTATTTAGCTAAGAGAGACCTTTCAGACATGAGAGGCTAGATTTAATCTTCATTAACTTTTTCAGTCCAAGAGATCTTTATTTAGGTAAATAAAAAAAAAAAAATTGTGTCAGCAATAAAATACTATAATAAGAAATCAAGTCATGAAAGAGTTGAGAAGTCTACACTTAGGAACATTTGGATGTACAGAATGCAAGGAGAATGGGAGATGGGAGTTTTACTAGCGTAGTATGGTACTGGTGCTGACGAGGACTCAACCTGTAGTGGTGTTGTGCACCTTTGATGGAGTGCAGCAGTTGCAGTGTCAACTAGGAGCCATACATCTTCTACTGTATTTCCCTGTAACTGGCCATGGTTAAGGGCCCTGGTCCAACCCTGGTGAGGTGCTGTCTACCACAAGAGGGTGCCAGATCCCTACACAGCTTGTGTACTGCATTGTACTTGTAAGACAGTCTCACAGAAACAGATTGTTACCTGTGATTGAGAGGTCTGCTCAGCCAAACTGGGCTTAAGCAACAACAACAACAACAACAAACACAACTAGCATAGTATTGAAGGTGATGAGCAAAGAGGAGATAAATTATAAGCAAGGTGGATACTGTAAGCCTGTATGCTGGAAAGTGGTTAAGAACAAGAATCCATAACTAATCACAGTTCTCTGCAGGTAGTGTGTGTTAGTATGCTGGTAGATGTCAAACTGCAGGCACTAAATTATTTAAAAAAACAAAACATTGTAAGCGTAGCTTACCAACAAGGAGAGGGCCTACTAAAGGTACCGGAGCCAACCCACTCCTGAATCACATCTTTCTTATGTTTCTGCCCGGAATCTTGCTAAGTCTGTTCCTCGCTTTGCTAAAAATAATTTCATCCGCACTAAATGTTCTCAACTCTCCAACTCGAATTCTTCCCGCTCCTTCTGGCACCTTGCCAAAAACCTTCCTAACAACTTTACCTCATCATCCTTCCCTCCTTTTCTCTACTCTGATGGCTCTGTATCTATTTCTTCTACTGATAAAACAGATCTGTTCGCTCAGATTTTCTCCTCCAATTCCACTTTAGATGACCGGTGCTGTTCCTCCATCACTTCCTCTCTCTCTGACTTCCTCATGGTTGACATTAAAGTTTCTCCAGCTGATGTATTTTCAGTCATCACTGGCCTCAATACTAACAAGGCATATGGGCCTGATGTGGTCCTTCCCGTTGTCCTTAAGAACTGTGCATCTGTGCTTACACCCTGCCCAGGTAAACTCTTTTGCCTTTGTCTATCAACTTGTACTTTTCCTTCTTGCTGGAAGTTTGCTCTCATTCAGCTGGTCCCAAAGAAGGGTGACGATTCCCAACCCTATAACTATCGTCCAATTGCTTTAACATCCTGTGTTTCAAAAGTGTTCGAGTCTATTCTTAACAGAAATTTTTTAAAGCATCTTTCCTTTCTGATCGTTAGTATGGATTCCGTCAGGGACACTCCACTGGTGATCTCACCAACCTTTCAGACTCCTGGTCATCCTCCTTTTGGGACTTTGGCAAAAGCTTTGCCATTGCACTTGACATCTCAAAGGCTTTCGATCGAGTCTGGCATAACTCTTTAATTTCTAAACTGCCCCCTTACGGTTTCTATCCTTCTATCTGTGCCTTCATTTCTAGCTTCCTTTCTGGTCATTCTATAGCCGCTGTTGTAGATGGCCATCGCTCTTCTAGATCTGTCAACAGTGGTGTTCCTCAGGGCTCTGTCCTATCACCAACTCTCTTCCTTTTATTCATCAGTGACATTCTAAGCTGTACATCTAGCCCTATCCACTCATGCGCTGATGATTCCACCCTTCACCTTTCCATTCGGCTCCCGCAATGTCCACCTCAGCAGTTACTTCAACAAACAAGGGATGAGGCTATGGCACACCTAATGTCTGACTTAGCTCGTATCTCTGGCTGGGTGTAAAAATAATATTTTTTTTAATGCATCAAAGACTCAGTTCTTACACCTAGCAGCCTGACACAATCTTCCACAGGAGTACCCACTAATGTTTAATAATGTCCAGCTTGTTCCTGCATCATCCTTGAACATGCTTGGGGTTTCATTCACTCGGGTTTATCTTGGAAAGAACATATTACATCTCTTGTGAAATCTGCTTCCAAGAGATTAGGTGTGCTAAGCTGACTCCTTACCTTCTTTACCCCTGCACAGTTGTTGACTTTATACACGGGTTTTATTAGCCCCTGTTTAGGCTCCCCACATACAGCTCTTCTCAATAGGGTGGAGTCAAAGGCTTTTCGTCTCATTAACTCTCCTCCCTTCAACCTCTGTCTCTTCGCTTCATTGTTGCATCTTCATCTCTTTTCTATCATTACTTCAACAGCCACTGTTCCTCTGAACTGTCTGCTTGCATCCCTCCACCTCTACGACAGGCACGTAGCGCCGGTCTAGCAACAACCTCTCATCCCTCTTCTGTCCAGCCTTTTAATGCAAGAGTTAACCGTTACTCCCAGTCCTTCATTTATGCAACTGGTCAGCTCTGGAACAGTCTTCCTCTGTCTGTATTTCCTGCTGCCTATGATCTCCAGTCTTTCAAACACAGTGTGTCCAGGCATCTCGAAATGAACGGATCTTGAATTTGGCTCTCTTTTGTATAGTTTTTGTTTTTTCGTAGAAGGAACAGTTTCCAGGCCCATGGCCTCTGTTTCCTTCTTCTTTGCATTTAAAAAAAAAAAATTATGGTTCAGAAATCTAAATTAGACATTTTTGATACAGAACCCTGAATTTGTATCATTATCTTGTAGCTTGAACCTCAGTTTTGTTAACAAAGATTAGTTGTGCCAAGAAAGTTTACCTTCAGTTGACTCTGGGATGTTTATATTATAGGTACTGTTAAATAATTTTATTCTATTATATTCAGTAACAGGAATAATGTAACTTATAAATGCAAGTATTACGGTTACAGTACAGAAAAAAAAAAAAAAAAATGAAAATGCATTGTCAGTAGCAAACATAACTAGAATTAGATTTTAAGTATATACTGACAGTCCAAATCATTTTGTAAAAATTTATACTAATACTTGCACTCAGTTATGGACCACAGTTATGCAGCTGACAGTCAGTAGTTAGTTGTGTGTCAACTTTTTGAAGTGCAAGATTACCAAATATTGCATATGAAAAGCTGCTTTTTTGTATATGTACAGTGCAGTAAACATATTGTAATGTTACAATTTAAAGTTGTTATTGTGTATTTTGTAATTTTATACTTATATTTTAATTCTAAAAAGTTAACAATCTGCAATTTTTTGTGTACATAGATAAATATATATATATATATATACTGTATATATATATTTATCATTATAGGTTTAGATATTGTATACAATAATCCCAGTAAATTTCACATCTGGCTGAACTGGTAGAGCAGTGATATAATGTAGGTGTTGATAACTGACACTGTATTATATCACTGAATAAATTACCTGACTGAACATATTATAAGTACTGTACAATCATTTAAGCTAATTTTTTAATGCATACTTGAATTGAAAATATTTTTATAAGAGCCAAAGTGGGATTACTGTAATAGAAAGCCACATTATTAAAAATTGAAATAAAGGGACTTACTTCTTTTTATAACAAAGTAATAAAGAGGTTGAGAGCATATTTTCACTTGATATAGAATTCTAAGAGATCCAAACTACCGTAAGTGTTTTTACCTGATAATAACTTATCCGTACGGGGCTTTCACTGAAGGTTACGATCCGAATATGTGATAATTACTAGTGTTAGAGGGGAGGTTGTAATATTTTTGCAGTAATGTTGCTTATTTTGCAGTGTGGAAGTTTCTACCCTGGAAGTGGTCGTTAGGGACATTTCCATACACAATAGAACTGTCTCTGCTTGTTTTATATCAATGCAGTATTAATTTTAAGTCCTTCAATATGATGATTTTGTATCATATCGTTTATAAAGGCCCTAACTTGCCTGTTTGCATCTGGCAGCTTCCCTATTCAGTCCCTTATCCCTGGGGTGACACTCTATGACCTCGTCCCAGGTTTTTTACAGTATGCCTCTCGCAGCCCTCCCCCTGACATACACACTTCTCACTTTCCACATCCAGTTGTCATCCTTCATACTCTTCACGTGCCCAAACCATTTCAATTTGCCATTTTTCACCACAACATCAATACACTCCAGTCCCATCCTTCCTCACAACTCTTCAGTCGTAAACCTCAGCCGCCCCAGGCGTTGCATTCAAGGACACACTACACATCCATCTAATCATTGTCATTTCTGTACATTTGAGCCTATGAATATCCTCGTTACTGCCCAGGTCTCACTACCATACAGCATTACACTCCTAACACATGCTGCATACAAAGATCCCATAGCATGGAGGGAGTGCCCTTTCAATGTCAGGAGAGGCAACAGCTTCCTGAATCAACTTTATAATTTATTCTTGCTTTCTCCAGACAATGTAATTCAGGTTATGAGGGCACCCTAGCCATGGAGGGAATAATAAAGGCTGTATTTAACTGTTGTATTGGAAAAAAAAAAAATTATGCTACTCAGTAAAAAATGTAAAGATAAGTTTTAAAACATATTATCGAATTGAAGGGGTTAAATACGATGATCAGCCCTTTGGTTTATTTAGTTGATTTACTATACAGTTTGCTCGTTTTCATGTTTGGTTGCACTAGAAATGCTTGAATTATTGATTTTGGTTGATTCTTTTACCACAGTGATATTTTTAGATAATGAGATTTATATCTAGAGATGGTTGTAATGCAGCAAGCATAGAATTGCTGTGTATACAGAGCAGTGGGGTACAGGAGAGATTGCCTTTTTGTTGTTTAGATGTTTCCTTCAAAAATAAAAAAATTCTTGGCTTAATCTGGCCTGCCGACTTTCTGCAGAAATGCTTGAAGGAACAGAACTGAAAATATTAGGCAACCATTACAAAACTCTTTTTAGTCTTTTGTATTTGTTTATATAGAAGAACAAATACACTATAATGTTTCTTATGCCTTGTCAGTATGGTACAACACGCTTGGGAAAATTTCAACCTTGAGTACCGGCACTTGATCAAAATTTTTCATTCTCAGTCTCTCTTTCCCCATCTGTTATAGGAGTTGCAAGTTTTAAACAGGGAAGATTTGCATTTTTATCATTTATATCACCCTGAGGCTGTGCATCTTTAACCTCTCATAGGCACTTGTGGCTTACTAGTAAACCACAGCCAGTCTATTGGTTATCATTGTTCTACAGCTTGGTTGGAATTTGACTGAGCTGTATTTTTATGAAATGTGTCAAATGAGAGTATGTGCAGTACATGAGAATAGTAATTGTAGAACAGCAGTGTCAAATTATTTGACCAGATTTTAAGAAGCATATGTCAATGTGTAGTACAACAGATCACCCTCTATACTCATAATTTGAAGTGCCTCGTTAGTGCCAACGAGGTTCCTACATATGGTGGTGCTGTGCTCTTTGGGTGGAGCAGCTGTGGTGTTCACCTAGGGGCCAAACCACCTCTTATTCTCTGCACCACACTGTGAAAAGGACCCTGGTCCCACCCTCGTGAGGCATTACCTACCACAAGGGGGCACTGGATCCCTGCAGTGTATGTACTGCACCATACCTGTAGGACAGGCCCACAGTACCAGTTGCTTATCTTTGGTTTGTGGATCTGCCTGGCCAGACAGAATGGGCTTATGCAATAGCAACAACAACAGCTTATACTCAGAATTTTGTAAATCCTATGTGTAGATTCCATTATGAAGTATTTATGGTAAGTTAGCATTCTTTCTGATAACTATATGGTAATTGCTTAAATGGAAGCATTTCATCCATTATTACACTTGTGCAACACTGGTTATTTTAGGAAGATAATTATTTCACTCACTACTCTTGATAAATCTGTTAAATGCTAACTTATTGTAAATAGTAATGTGTAAATACAGTATATATATTTTGCAATGTTGATATTTTGCTTAATAAATGATTTTATCATAGTACTTGTTATTAGTAAATCAACTGAAAAGCAGTTAATACTAATACAAGGAAGTATTAAAGTGGCTAGATTTTTTTTTCTTTTTTTGGTCATCATCATCATTATCATCATCATCATCATCATCATCATCATCATCATCATCATCATCATCATCACTACCATACATCTCAACCCTGATTCCCACCTAGAAGATGGTGTGAGGTAGGATTAAGAAGCAAGAAAGGAAAGGACAAAGGTAGGTCATTAGGCATCCCAGTGAATTAGGCCATATACTGTATTGTACTGGTAACCAGTCACACACAATCACACACCATTCAGCCCTTAGAAATCCTGTCTGTTCCTGGAGATAATACCATCAGATGGTGGCCACTGATATCACCAGATAGCTACTAGCTGAGAGTGAACGGAGGTGCGTTAATAGTAGAACATCATAATGATCACGAGAATAAGCATCAGCATATAAATTCAGTTCACCATTCCCCTCTTTCCTCCATGCCTTATCTCGCCCTCCTCCCTTTCTCTTCCCCCCTTCTGTCCCTATTACTCCCCACAGTTTCATGCCCAGGAAGTGGTGCTTCAGAGTCACAGTTCAAGTATCTCCATAACTGGACAAAAAGGGCCATAATAGGCTGTGTAGCTGATGTTTGCGTTAATAATAAATCGAGAATAACACAATACAAGGAGATATGGAGGGCATCGTCTAGTTCCCTGCAGGTGAAGAGGTGGTCAGTGATGTCAGGGAGTAGGCAGGCAGAGTTGACTGAGTCCTTTCTAGGGCCCCTGAGATGTGCCTGCGTATCTCTGACTGCCTGGAGAAGGTTGGTAGGTGAGGTCCTCTCGGCAAAATGGGTGGCCAGTTGGCTGGCCTCGCTTACGGGATCAGGATGGGAGGGGGTTTTGCGGGGCCTGGTGCCTGAGGTTTTTGATCTTCGTCCACATCTCCTTTAGCGAGGAGTGTGGATCAAGAGATCAACACCATCTTATCCAGGCCTCGTCCCTTAAGCGCTGTTTTTCTTACGAAACGTGACGTGCTAACGCAGCCAGGTGATTCCTGGTGATAGAGGAGGGCCGTCTCCGGTAAGCCTTGCAAGCCGTGTTGAGTCTGTGATTTAGCTTGCGTACTCTCTCGTCGTAGAACCAGTGGTCTTTGACGAGAGAGGTATGAGGCTTGGAGAGGAGACGTTATTTTAAGTGTGGTTGACTTCATAGCACACTACATTATATTTGTGCCCTAACTTTAATAGCATATGTCTTCTTATATAGCCAAGGTCCTTTGATGAGTAGTGAACTCACACGCACACACACACACACAAGTATTCTAAGATGGGACTTGGTGGGGAAGGGATTGTGTGTTTGCAACTGCAGTGGTGTGGTGAAGTGTGGAGAGGTTGCCATGGTAACACATAAACGCCTCGCTCTAACCAAAGCAAGACTGAGTATTCTCCACTATATTCTTTTCACTCTAACTTGGCCTAAAACTCCCCTCTTTCCATCCTGAATGCTGAGTTGTAGCAATAGATGAACACTGGAATATGATGCTGGTCACGAAGATATGCTGTGGAAGGGTTGTAGAGCCATAGTGTTGTTCTTTCTGCCACTGAACTACGTGAAATCAGCTGCAAAAGAACGAAAATGTGGACCAGGTTAATGTGAAAAGAGTATATCTCCCGCAATGTATGTATAATGTCCTTTGACGAATACTAATATCAATAGTTATCGTTTTTTTTTCTCAATAGGTAAGAACGAAGTCGATCCAAAAGTTTTAGAAAAGATTCATGAATATTAGTGTTCTCTGTGGTAAGCAATGGAGAAATATTGTGTTGGGTGTTGGCGTAGCAATGTGGTGAGATGTGCAGGCACACACACACACACACGTATTCTATGACAGGCCTTGCTAATGAATGTGTGTGTGTGTGTGGCTGAGTTAGTGTGGGGAGGTTGCCATGGTAACACACAAACACCACCTACCAGTCAGGCAAAGACTTAATTGGCGATTTATGTTTGAATAGGGCTGGTTAACATCTTTTTGTGCGTTATTTGTGCAGCGTATGGCAAAGTTTGAACGATTTATACGTTTCAACAGGAGACCAAGGTGTAATAAGCAAAATGAATCGCTAATGAACTGGTGCGAGGGAGCCTCCTTGCCCTACCAGAATACGGGCCCCTATTTATGAGATGGAGAATGAGTTTATTGCTGTAATTTTTATCAGAGCAATCCATTAAGCTGTATGTATAGCTAATCAGACTTAACATGGCTGAGATCTTCATTTTGCTGCTGCTTTCTCATAGCAAAAGACAATGCCACGGCTCTACATTCCTCGCATAGCACTTTCTCGTGGCTAGCACCTTATTCTAAAGTCAGGCCCTTGTCACAGCTCAGCATTCAAGATGGAGAGATGGCAATTTTAGGCCAAATTAAATGAAGCTCTATATCCATTCCGTAACACCTTTTCGTGGCCACACCGTTCTTGCTTTAACACAGGCAAGATTTCCATCCTTTTGCAGCTCATTTCACGTAGCCCAGTGCCAGGAAATGACAATGTTATGACTCTACATCCTTTACTTAACACTTCTTCGTGACTAGCATCATGTTTTGGTGTTAATCTATTGCTACAACTCAGCATTCAAAATGGAGAGATGGTAATTTTAGGCCCAGTTAGGGAAAAGATAGCATAGTACTATATTCTAGTGTTAACGTATCGTTACAGCTTAGCATTTAAGGTGAGAAGATGGCAACATTAGGCAAAGTAAAAGTGATTAGAGTATGGTAAAATATAATTTCTGACTTTGATTGCTATAGTCTCTGATGTTTCCTCTACGACTGTTTTCTCTTATGCATTCTGGCTCCTATGACCCAGTCCCAGCTGCATAAAGTCGTCTGGAGTTTAATGGAAAAGAATACGAGAGTTGTCACGATCATTGGAGGGTTAATATTTACAACATTAACGCTCTCAGACACTTATAAATAGCTCCCAGGTAGATAATAGCCTCTCGTATTGGGATAAGATACTAGAGTTACCCCGAAGGTGAGAGGGGTCTCTGTGCCCTCTAGTGGTTGTAAAAGTAGTTGGGTAAAGTTTCACACAAGTTTCTGGGCTGGACAAGCATGGCATTCCATTGTTTACTCAGTGGCTGCGGGACGATACGAGGGTGAGGATGTGTCGGCTTGTTCTTCTGATGTAAGTGTTAAATTTTACTGTTTTGAGGTTGAATTTCGCTGTTTTCGCCATTAAGATGATTCAGATAGGACACAGAGGTATCTCGCAGGAAGTGTTATAGGCCAAATAGATCCAAAAGATGAGGGCAATAGACGTCGTTTTGCTGGGTAGGGGTGATGTGTAGACTTCTCCTGCTGCAAGTGTTGGGTTTTGCTGTTTTTGCCATTAAGGTGACGAAACTAGACACGGGGATATCTTACAGTCAGCCAGGAAGCGTCATGGCCAAAGAAATTGTAGAGAATGTGGGAAATGGATATAGTTTTAATGGGAGTGTATCGTCACCTATATCTATGGCCCTAATTGTCTTATCTATAGCCAGACGCCTTAATCCCGTAAAGGTGGCCACAGACAAATCGCCTCCATGTCGCCTTGTATCCTGCCATTTTGCTGGTTTCCCCCCAACTTACACCCCTTTCTCTCGTATACCTTTCTACTCCCTCCTCCATCCCATACCTTTCACTATGCTCATTCTATTCTAACATGGCCTATAATTGCAGTCTCTTCATCTCGAATGCTGAATTGTAACATTAGAATATTATGCTAGTCACGAACAAGTGCTATATCAAAGACGCAACTGAGACGCGTGAAATAAGCTGCAAAAGGACGAAAATCTGGGCCAAGTTAAGATGATAGGAGTAGAGTATAGAATTCTCCTAGATAACAAAAGTTTCCAGATTAAAAAGAACTAGTAAACATCATCATCAGAATCAGAATCACCACACAACCACCACCACCACCACCACCATCATAGCCATCATCATCATCATGAAATGCATACCTTAACTCTGATACACACAAGCACTGATACACACAGGCACTGATACAGGCACACTCAGATACGAGCACATAGATACATGCACACAATGATACATACGCACACAATGATACATACGCACACAGATACACGCACATACTAGTACACACACTCACACACACACACACACACACACACACACACACACTGATGCATGGACTCTGATCTATCTATCTATCTATTGCCAGACGCCTCAATCCCGCACGGGGTGGCCACAAACAAATCGCCTCCATGTCACTCTGTCCCCCGCCATTTCACTACCACGCTCCCAAATCACCCCCCTCCCCTCCCTCATATACCTCCACTCCATCCCTCCATCTCATCCTCGGCCTCCCCCTCCCTCTCGCCCCCTCCACCTCACTCACATACACTCTCCTCGTCAGTCTTTCACTC
>JAGKTI010000350.1:5525-27095 GCA_018397915.1 Birgus latro
TTTTTTCGTTGTCCTAACCATATTTCCCTTTAAGAACTACGGTATGTTGAATGTTAAGAAGTCCTGTTTGTTTTCTCACTCTCTCTCTCTCTCTCTCTCTCTCTCTCTCTCTCTCTCTCTCTCTCCTTCAGTTCAGCTCCCCCTGTCATACACTAATTAGCTCTTCTCTTATAATACAACTGGATATTACCTTCATTAAGGAGTACATTGGATTTGCCCTTAACTATAAACTCTTGCTAACTCACTCGGTGCTCTCTCGCATCTGACTTAGTTATATCTTTCTGTGGCCCCAAAATAATCTCTTCTAATCTGTGAGCCAACCATCCTCCTCGAACCTCCATATATCACTGAAAGGCTTCAATAATTCTTGTATCAAACACAGCACGGCATCGTTTTCAGTCCCCATCAGTCCCCATCAATAGCTCTTCCATCAAACTTTCCTCTGATTCCACACACTCTGTCTCAACAAGCTGTTTTTCTACCCTTCCCTTCAGTTACTTTTATAATCACTCCCTCGCGCACGATGTCACTGGAATACAAACAATGGGATTTGTGGAAAATTAGGCAAATGTTGGATCGAAATTCATATCCACAAACAGATCCTTGTCTCATTCTGGGACCGACCACGCTTCCCTAAAACTTCCTTAATAGTGTCTTTGTAAGCTGAAGGTTTATAACTGGATTTATTACCTTTTGTTTATAGTTAGTTAAACTCTGATTCACCTGTTTTGTACAAAATTAGTTATAATTGGATTGCCAGTGACTCTGACGAACTTGCTCTTAACTTTGTCAAACGTCTCTCGGAAAAGCAGAGGAACATAAGGCGGAAAAAAAAAAAACAGAAGCTGTAGGAAAACTTAATTTATTTGCTGAACTTTCGTTTTATTAGTCTGCTGCTATTTCGAGAACATCAAATGGAATATTGTTTGTGTTTTGTGGGTACTCAATTTGTCAATTTCGGAACATTCTGAGTGTTATTTTCACTGTAGCTTTAGTACTCACTTGATCTTTCACTTTACTGGAAGTTTAAAAAAGAAACTCTTGGCCTTTTTCCATTTTTGTACACATTAAATTCCACACGACTTCACACTACAGCCATTTGAGATGCCGTCCAAGCCTACAGAAAGCTGTTTCCACGATGGCCTTGTCCTCCATCAGATATAAAAAAGTTAAAAACGGCACAGTCCTGTACGTGTCTAGACTAACGTTGAATAAAATGACCATCACGTCCCCTCTAACGTCATTTTTTACTCACTTCCCACCACTACTACTACTACTACTATCATCATTGTGTCCACCACCTCTATTATTTAATCACCACCATTTCTATTCCTTCACCATTATCATCACTTCCTCCACCACTACTGTTACTTACTCTCCACCATTATCATCACTGTCCACCACCCTTATTACTCCCTCTCCACCATTAACATCACTTCCACTACCAGCATTACTCCCTCACCCCCACTTTCATCACATTCTCTCCACCATCACTATAACTTCCTCTCCACCACCATCATCACTCTCCATCTTCCAACGTCATTCCTCCTCCTTCATCCCTCCTTCTCCGCCAGCTTCATCATAGTCTCTAGACCACATTAACATTCTCTCCCTAGTCTTAGACAAGGCACTTAGCTCAATAAGAATATGTGTGCAGCCTCTTTCGAAATTGTGGTTAAAGAGATGGGTTAGTATGTATAATGTATTACGGTTCATATCAGAACATATAATTCTCCCGAGTGGTTAGCTTTGAACTCTATGAATCTGCCAGCCCGACACCGCCCGAGTTCGAATCCTTGTGTGGTCAACACTTTCAAAACACTGTTCCCAATCTAGCGCTTATCGCACCATATCTAGACATTTTCGTCTCATTTAACGCCAAATATTTCCATTTTGCGCGGTGAAGCTATTCTAGTAATTTTTTTTAACACTTGTAGTGCCAGATCTAGCCTTTTTTTATTGTGAGGGAATGATAGTGCTATTTATTACACCGACACTTCAAAATTAATGAAAACAGACAAAAATATATTAGAAATGAGTCAATACGGCCTGTAATGTCGAGCACGTTCACTTACGGAAACGGTACGAACGTTTCCAGTTACTTACCTTTCAGCCATGACCACCTTGTTGGATGACTGCCAGGCCCAACAAGGGAGATAGGAAAGTTCCCATAGCTTCAGCGTAAAAATAATCTTAAGGTTTTGTTCAGGTTACTGAGCACCCCAACATTACAGTGATCCCGTCTGTTTTCAAGGCAGGCAATATATCTGATGCCAGCTCCATCTATTGTATTATTTGTGAGTGCGTTCTTGAATTCACAAACATAAAGTTCCCAGTTAGAGACAACAGTTTATTTTTTAGCTGCCCTGTCATCCTTGCAAAGTCTTTGGTGACAATTTGGGCGTGCATCAGTAGTTGAAGCTTAGCTGTGGAAGGGAGTGTGTAAACATTTCCGTGCAGACTGCTTGAATATGATGAAAAAAAAAATGACTGAACAGAGTTGAAGCCGATAATCGAAAATGCATCTAAATATATCGCAAATGTATAATACCGGCTAAGATTAGTGTTTTAGTAAGGCGCATGAACACAGACAAGCATAAGAAGGCAGGAGAGCCATTCAGTTCCTTGCCTTAGTGTTCTGTAGTTCAAGGAAATATTAAATGATAACGAGAAAGCGGAAGGAATATTATCACTTTTTGCAGAACAGCATGGTGCTGTTAGAGTGGTAGACCGTTTAATTGATGTTTACCAAGCCTGCACTGGTGACAGTAAGGACGCAGTGACCTTAAAATTACAAGATCAAAATGGATTAGTAATTAGATATTACTGTGATGCCAAGCAGAGAGCTAATGTGATTTTTTTTAAGACTACTGAACTGAATGAATAAACTGCAGAAGGTGTTTGTGATGCCCAGAAAGCACAACATTGAACGCTATCTTGTGTGTGAAGTACTTGTAAAAAGAAATGAAAAATGCTGTGGTACTTATGAATAACCTGATGAAGTTGTTCAGAAAATTGGCATCATAGAAATACAGTATATGGCATCTCTTCAGCAACACACAGTCACCTTGGCCAAGAACAAGAAGTTACTTACACTACTGCCTCTGATATGGAAGAAGACTGATAGGACTTTCGATATTTGTGGTGAGTGCCCTTAATTCCATTCTGTAACGTACTAGGATCTTTTTTTAATCTACGTTCTGAAAGAGTAATTTTAAGCCTATATATCACACCTAGGTTAGATGCTATGGGAATTCTGCACATTTTAAATCTATCGCTTTTTAGTGTAATATGCCATAATCTAATTTGGTAGCCTGATTTACAAACCCAAACCCCATATATCATATAAAAAATCGTATTGTTCTTTACGCTGGGTGGTTCTGGCCGTGCTGAGATCTCACTTAAAATTTTTCCTATGGAGAACCAGAAGAAAGAAAGCACTTATTGCCCTCATGTACCTTACGTCTTATAGCACCTGTCAAAGTCACCAGTTAATAAAGCAAAGTTACTCGGAAAATATGGGAGAAAAAAACAATCACCATTTTCAGTTCTCGGATAGATGGCGAATTAGGTGGCACATAGCGGTAATTAACTGTATCATTAGTATTTATTGTTGCCCCAGTCATCATTAACCCGTAAATGAACTGTCATTCATTACCCACACATGACTGCGAAGAGCGGGTCAGTCTCTTTTACCTCTGTCTCATAAAAAAAAATATATATATAATAAACTCATAAACCACCCTGAGATGTTTGGGGATGTGTAGAGTATAGATTATGGAAGACTTACGAGACTATGAGTGGGTGGGACGGAGGGGCAGAGACGGAGAGGAGACATAGAGGCGTTTCATTCGTGGCCACCCCATCCCGGATAAAAGTTTCAAGATAATTGTAGAGAGAAGATAAATAACCAACTTTAAATCTGGCTGTATTTTGTATCATTGATTCAAACTCACATGAAGTGTTGAAAAGTGGGCTCGGTAAAACTAACGAGCGAGGATACCACAGCCAAAATGTTGTATCAAATGGCAGTGTCAGCTGTGTGGTTCAATTCCTGCGCTCACACACACACACACACACACACACACACGCAAACAAACACTGCATGTCAGAAAGTGAGTCGTTATTTCCCATTCAGGTATATTGCACTGAGAATACACTGTGTTGCATGACTTTAGTTTCAAACTCCTGAATAAATACTAACGTAGAAAGGCATGTAATAAATAATAAATAAGACTGAAAATAAGTTACATCACAGTTAACACGTCTGTCATAATTATCACATAGAATTTCTCATTTTCGTCGCGTCATACTTTTAGAAATGAAACTTATAAACACATCTTGGTGAACCGGAAAACTAGTTACAGTAGTAGTAGCAGTGGTAGTAGTATAGTAATAATAATAATAATAATGACAATAATAATAATAATAACTAACACTAGCAATATATCTCCCAGCATTCCAAATATCCAAATTCAATCACGGTTTCCCAATGACCCAATACCGTCCTCCGATAATTACCTCAATGCATTAGCCCCCTTACCCCCTAATCATCACCATCAGCTCTGCGGTGGCGGAGGAGGGATTGGAAGAGCCGTAGGTCAACGCGTCTCGGTAATTCGTGAGTAGGACGTAGCGATTTGGTACCTCTGAGCCGCGGATCAGTCCCACCACGTTATAGGAAGGCAGGATCCGCTTCAAGATGTTTACCTCTAGCTTGATGCTCCTGCGGAAGGCGAGGGAGAGTCAGATTGGACAGGGATGAGAAGGGGTGGGTAGGTGAGGGAAAGGAGGTTGAAGAGAGGGAAAGATTGTGTGTGTGTGTGTGTGTGTGTGTGTGTGTGTGTGAGAGAGAGAGAGAGAGAGAGAGAGAGAGAGAGAGAGAGAGAGAGAGCAGTGAGAGGGAGGAGATGTAAGAGATATCGGAAAGGAATTAAGAGACGAAGGGAGAGACGCGAGAGGCGGGAAGACAGAAGGGTAGTAAACAGAGGAAGAGGTGAGAGATGAAGGAACAAGAAATGAAAGAGAAAGAAAAAAAGAGAGAAAAGGGGGGGAGGAGGAAAAGTTGATCTTGGGAAAAAAAATGTTTAAAATAAAGTGAGGGATAGAGCAATGAGATTAAAAAAAAAAAAATGGAGGGAAAAGCTGGAATTACAGAAGAAAAAAAAACGATCAAGATTGACACCTGTGGCAAATAGAAGAGGTGAAGGGAAGACATGAGGAATAAAAATGATGGCAATAAAAGAGAAAGAGAGGGAGATGATGAAAAGAGGAAGAGTGGAGGGACAGTAGATGGAGGTGGAGGGAAAGTAGATAGAGCTGGCTGGAAAGAAATGAGAGAAAGATGGATGAGAAGTGAGGGACTGAGAGAAAATTGAGAGGGAAATGAAGGATATGAGCGAGAGAAAAATGGGAGATTGCAAAGTGAAGGGAATGAGAGGGAGGGATAATGAGAAAATGATAAAGTGATGGAAGAAATGGCTGAGATGTAAGAAATAAACAAGATGAATAAAACAAGATTCTAATAAATAATGAGTGTGAAGAAACGCAGAGAAAATAGGATCATACTAATCATTATAATATACAGAGCTAAAAAACAAGAAATGGGGTAATGAATAATTAAAATCAGTTGCTTGAATTAGCGAACGTATTCATCATTTTCTTTTTTTTATACCTGAAGACGATCTTATTTAATTAGAGGAGACATCAAAATAGAGGGATTGATATAGCCTTAATTAAATGCTTCAATCCTATATCTGTATATATAAAAAAAAAATCGCTTGGTTGCTGTATATGGCTGAAAATCGAACTACGCCATGGTACTGCAAAGGTTATAAAAAAAAACACACACACACACACACAGTTGTTACGAGAGATGAAAAAGGAAAAGTCATTAGTGGAAAAGGGCTGTTGGATGTAGGGTGAGGGTGAGATGAAGGGGAAGGTGATGGAGAGGGTGGAGGTTGGGGAGATGACGAAAGAGGCCTGATGAAGGTAAATAACTAAAACGTGTAAAAAATGCAGGAAGGACATGTGCAAAACGGAAGTAAGGCACAGTTCAGTAAATGAAGACGTGCAACGCTTGTATATGAAGTGTATTTCCTTTTGATCCTGAATACAGTCAACATTATTTCGTTATATAATTTATCTTAGGATTTTTGGGATATTACAACAGATTTGAAGAGAATAGTTTGAAAGACATTAGAATTTTAGACATTCATAATTTTATAAAGTACATTATAACGTGTCTGGTGATCTGTTGGTGTAAAACGTCTGTTATGGCGAAGATAAGTGTTGTACGGAACTCTGAGAGGTGACTGGATATTTTCATCATGTAAAATCACCCAACGTCAAATAACTTTAGCCCTTAAGCCTCAAAAAACTATTTACATACTTTAATTGCCATTAGAAATCGAATGAGAAGTAAAAACTGACGAAATGTCGCAACTTAAATGTTATAGTATGAATGGTCTGGGACTCCTACACCCACTGCTGGACTGATTTTTCCCGTTTTATGTTCATTACGTATTGTACGCCTGTGTTCCTATTTCTTATTTTTGTAGTAAATACTCAGTTCATAACTGCATGATATTTATTTTCGTCGTTACCCTAACGCTCTTTCCCATCAGCGCACGATCTCGGCCCCTATACTTGTCTCAGAGAAGAAATAATTTCCGAACACCATCCCACCTTAATTCCTCTCGTGCATCATGCAAGTGGCGGACAGTAGCGTTGACTGTATAACAAAATTATACAGTTTGTAGTCAATTACAGTATACTAAGCACATAAAGAGAGTATTCAGCATTTCTCTCAGTCGCCATAGCCATTTTTCTCCACTAAAAGGAGATATAGTAAGGACGGAGCATGAAGGTACCCTACGGAATATTAAATTACCAATTTCCGTCCACTCGCCTCTTGTGCCTCACCCTTCTCTCCTTGCCTCCAGTTGCCCCAACCTTTTCCTCCTCCAACTGCCTTTGTGCCTAACCCTTCTCTCCTATACATGCCCCAACCGTTTTCCTCTTCCTTATGCCTCCGTCTCACCCTCTTTCTCTTTGCAACAGTCTTCTTACGGACATAAGAACAAACGAAAGAAGGATAACTGCAGTAGACTGGATGGCCCATGGCAAGCAGCTCCTTGAAAGGTTTGGCTAGATTAATAGAGTAAGACAAGGATAGGAAAGAAGGTTTGGCAAACAGCAGCTAGATTAATAGAGTAAGACAAGGATAGGAAAGAAGGTTTGGCAAACAGTTAATTTTCATCGTCTCGATCTCCCTTTAGAATAAGATCTGCAATAGTCGACGTTATATCCAGGTCCCCCATTGTACTGCTGAGTGAACAGTGATAAAAGAGGAACAAATTCGCTTCGAAAGTCAGATCGGTCCGAGAATGAAACGCGAGATCTTTCACTAGCGAGATGGACGCGCTAATCAGAGACTGACTAGAGGAGAAGAGTGCAAGTGAGTGAGGTGGAGGGGAAGAGGAGGAGGGAAGGGAGACTAAGGATGAGCTGGAAGGATGGAGTGGAGAGGTATGAGTACATGAGAGTGAAGGGGTGTGAGTCGAAGGAAGGGCAGATAAATGGCAAAGGACATGGCGACGTGGAGGCGATTTGTCTGTTTCCACCCTTCACAGGATTAAAGTGTCTGGCAATGAGTAGACAGACGTGCTACCACCGACTTCCTCCCCCTACCCCCCCCCCCAGCTCACCATCCTGGTCGAGTCAGGTGTGGGCTCATCCTGCAGGTAATGTTGAGTCTCCCCCGCCACTCCGCCGGTGCCTCTTTTCCTCCCATGTCCACTAACAGCTTGAGGGCGTCGTTGAAGCTAATGCAGTGGGTGGGGATGCTTGGGACGTCTTCCTCATGCTTGGGTGCCCGGTAGGATCTGTCTGAAGCCGGAGACAGCACCAGGGTGGATAAGAGATGAGGGAATAAGTGGTAGTAGTAGCAGCAGTAGCAGAAGTGCCTGTCTAAACCTCAAGGGTGTTGTAGGAGCTACCCATAGCCTGAGAGAGAGAGAGAGGGAGAGAGAGAGAGAGAGAGAGAGAGAGAGAGAGAGAGAGAGAGAGCGGAGAACAGAGAACAGAGAGAACAGAGTGCTGGATAGTTCTGGAAGCTGTAAGAGTTATGGAGGGTCTGGCTACCACTGAACCATGGAAGATAAATGGCAAAGGAAAGTGCGTCAAGGGAGAGGGGAGGCGATTGTGATAAGTTTTGAGAGAGATATGGAAAGCGTGTAGAATGGGAAACGGAAATGGCCCACCTATCTGGTGGAGAGATTTAGAGGAGGAATAAATCGCTGAAATTCGGGTTTTTGACAGAAAGACTGAGAGAAGTTGTGATGGAACCTGCCGATTTACAAGTTTGAAAGAAAAGAAATGAAGCAAAAGGTGAGATATAAATTGATTATTGACGTGTAGGAGTGATAAAAAAAAATGAAGCGTGGTTCTATTATTTCTACTGCATACTTATATATAATTTGCTCGGGCAAGAGAATTTCATTTGAGAAAATGTGAATATTCATGAGAGAAAAATGTAAAAAATAAAAATGGAAGTCTGATAACAAAGTAAAATTAAGGAAGTGAAGAATGACGAGAAGAGAGTAAGCAGTGGGAAGGCGCCGTGTGGAAAGGATGGAGAGTAAGAGAATAACTAAAAAAGTGTATGTGAGTGAGGCAGAAGGGGGACGAGAGGGAGGGTGAAACCGAGGATGAGATGGAGAGATAGAGTAGAAAGGTATATGAGAGAGGTGAGTGGTTTAAGTTGGGGGGAGGGAAGCGAAATGGCAGGTGGCTTTGCGACATGTACGGTAGGCGATTTGTTTGTGACCACCCCTTACGTTATTAAGGCGTCTGGCTAAAGATACGAGTAGACAGACAGACAGTTAGGTTATGATAAGGTAATGAAGCAGTGGCAAAATGTGGGAGAGAGAAGGAGAGAAGTGACTGCATTCCACGTGGGAGATATGTAAGAAGCCGTGCATGAGTGGAACTGTTCCAAGCAAAGTGGAAGAAAGTTATGACTGTAAGTTTGTTTAAGAACAGAGCTGACCTATCGTGGCGTAAGTTACTGAATGCTTAAGGAAAGTAATTTGTACCTTTCTTCATTAAAAAAGTAATTGAAATAAAAGAAGGGATAATGAAGAGGGTAATACAGATGTTAGAAGATCTGGTTAACGAGAAAAAATAGAGATTCTCAGAATGGTTGAGGGTGTGTGTAAAAAATATCTGTTGTAGTTTCTTTACTGTCCTGCACATTTCACTGGGCACTCTGTTGTTAGTTCTTGTCATATACTCTTCCTTACCACTTTTGGATCCGACTCATATAATTTTTGGATAGCGAAACTGACGATGATGAAAGTGCTGATGAAGACGATTATCCTCAGACCGCGGTTTATATACAGTTCCTGGTTTACTAGCAAATCCTGAGCTACATATACTGAGAATCGATATTTTATCACTTTCACTCTTATTTCTATTACTTTACGTTCTATATTTCTGCTAATTCCACAGTAACTTGCATATTGTCTACCAAATTTTCGTTGCTACCTATAAAGCTGATACTTTTTCTCCCAGTTTACAATACCAGTTGCATGGAAAAAAGTTCTGAGGTCATGAAGCACATCAGCAAAATACACGGCGATCATAAAAAGTGCTCCACTAGGCTCTAAATTGGCAGTATCTTATGTGTTGGGGTACGGCTCATTCCGCTGTTGTGGGCGTGGGTGTGGCAGTGGGAGTAGGTAATGAATGCGCAGGGTAGACGCTGATAACGCTGAACCGTACCAGCAGCACAAAACATATCGTCCGATGGAGTGGCTAAGGAACGTCATGTATGGGCCACCTTCTATGCTGTGCCGAGGAAGTACTTTTAGCTTGCTGATTGATGGGTAGTGTGGCGTGGTGGGGTCTCCGTCGTGCACGAGGATGGAGCCCCGTTGAATGCCTGAGCCGAGGAGCCAGAGGGTGATGGGGTAGTGGGGCCTCCGATCTGGTAGTCAGGATGGTAGTCGGACGGGTCTCTGAGGGGATGCGTGAGGGGAGTTGGGTATGTAGGAACGGGGGAAGAGGAGGGGTAGTATAGGAACCCCTTTTGTGTCATCTGGGGACACAATACCACGAAGAACATACATATACACATCCAATAATAAAAAAGTAAATAGTGAGAGAAAAAAGGCATTAATGTGAGAATTTAAAATATAAAAAAAACGATTGGGGAAATAGCGAAAGGAGAAATAAATGAGATATAAACACACACACAAAATCTTTTAAAGTGAAATATATAAAGGAGAAAACGAATAACAAATATATGAAGACTGGATAATTATAAGAACCAAATCATTTGAATGAAGAAGTACCCATTGCAAAGGTAATAACGAGGACTGAATCTCTCTCTCTCTCTCTCTCTCTCTCTCTCTCTCTCTCTCTCTCACACACACACACACACACACACACACACACACACACACACACACACACAACGGGGGGAAAACCCTGCGTGTAAAGGGAGAGGGGAAAAATCAAATATACAGAGAGAAAGAGAGAAAAAAAAATCATCACAAAGGCTTGTACACACACGAAGGGGAAAGGCCTGACATGCACACACACACAGAGGGGAAGACATCAATTATACAAACAGAGAGAGGAAAACACAGATATACTATCACATGGGGGAAAGTCGAGTACTGTACACAAAAGGAGTAAAAGCCGTACACACACACACACACACGCGCACACACACACACACACACACACACACGCACACGCACACACACGCACACACACACACACACAAGCAAAGGTTAAAATGCACATACTCACAAACGATGGGGAGAGATCTCGCTTATACACAAACAACGGGAGGGTAAGACTCAGGAATAAATATAGAAGAGAAAAACTCACGTAAACACACAAGGGGAAAATCTCACGCATGCACACAAGAGAGAGAGAGAGAGAGAGAGAGAGAGAGAGAGAGAGAGAGAGGATTGGGGGGGCAAGACTTAAGTATAAAGAATTATTCCAGTCGCGTTGAACCTCTCTTCATTCTGAACCTTGTCTCCTCTATACCTTTGCCAAACTTAGCGATCACAAGGCGACCCGCTATGCTCACTCCCTCACTCTCTGCTCGTAGTTGACGTAAGATAGCTCGTTCTGAGGGAGGAGGGGTGATGAGAGAGAGAGAGAGAGAGAGAGAGAGAGAGAGAGTGGGGCGGGGGGACAACTCGAGAAGAAAAATCATGAAATAAAAAGCTTTAGGTGTAGATCAGAGGTACGGAGAAGACACTAAAAAAAAAAAAAAATCACGGTACACATGGATTGAAATGTAGGTCTGAGGTAGAGGAAAAAAACACTCGGGGAAATAAAACGTTACGGTACACGAAGATTTAGGTGTATCTCAGAGGTACTCACAACGACAGCAATTCCGGTGGGTGAGAAAGCGAGGAAGGCCGGAGGGACAGAGTCGTCGTAGGATTTGCCTTCTGCCTCCTCCTCCATGATGCTAGAGCGGAACTTAACATCCCCAGCCGCATCTAAGAGGAACATCTGAGGAGGGAGGCAGGGCAGGGGTGACAAAGAGAGGGTTGGAGTGCGGAGGGAAGAGGTGAAAAGGGGAGGTTGGTGTTGAGGAGCAAAGTGGTGAAAAGGAGAAAGGGATAGGTTAGAAGGGAAAGGAGGGGGTGACATGACAAAGGAGGGGTGAGTAGGGTGGGGTACCAAAGAAGGGGGTGGGAATGGGTGACAAAGAGAAGAGGAGAAGTGAGCAGGGGAAGGGGAGATGGGTAGGATAGACAGGAAGGGAAGTGGAAAGGGAAAGTTGGAGTGAGAAGGAAAAGGGAGGAAAGAGAAGATTGGAGTGATCTGGGGAAAAATGATAAAGGAAAGGGAAACGGAATCCAATCCTTTTTTTTTTTTTAATGCAAGGAAGAAGGAACCAAAGACCACGGGCCCGCAAACTGTTCCTTCCAAGAAAAAACAAAAATAATATGAAAGAGAGCCAAATTCAAGATCCGTTCATTTCGAGATGTCTGGACACACTGCGTTTGAAAGACTGGAGATCATAGAAAAAAAAAAAAAGCTAGGATTGGATTCCTTTTCCCTTCCCTTTATCACCCTGCCCCCTGGTTCGAGCAGAAAACGGGAACGATTGACCAGATTTATAGCCCGACGCAGGTAGCTGAAAAATGTGGAACAACAATAAAGGTCTACCTGAGCACTCCTGAGGACAACAAGGATAGACTGAAATATACTGTGCGGATTAAAAAAAAATATATATATATTTTGCCTTTCCTTCCTCTGTTCATCTTCTGTTATAAAGAAAAAATAAAAAAGACAGAGAGCCAGGGTTAGACAGGCAGGTAGCTAGACAGACAGTCTTACCAGGACCTGTTGGTGTGGTTCTTCCGCTCGCGTGGCCTGGTTGGGTAGGAGGGAGAGGGAGAGGGAGGAGGCAAGGAACACACGTGACGACACCGCCATCACCAGTGACCCCACATTCGTCCAGCTGCCACCCACATTCCTCTGATGGTAGGTTAGGTGAAGATGAGCGAGGTTACAGTAAGATAGGGTGAATGAGTTAGGTTAGAGTAGGGAAAGACGAGTGAGTTAGGTAAGTTAAATTAAGCCAGGTTCATCAACATCATCAACAGCGTCATGATCCTGACCTCTCCCCTTTGAACTATTGGGGTTAGTCTGTTCCATCCAGTCCCAGCAATTCGGATTAAGAGCAAAAGCATCCACATTGCATCTCAAAATGAACGGATCCTGAGGTGGGATCTTTTTATTCTACCTGGAATGGAAGGAGCAACTTAAGCAAACTTCAGATTATTAGCTCATTTGTGTGTGTGTGTGTGTGTGAGTGCGTGTGCAAATAAGAATAGGTCAGAGATTAAAAAGACTTTGAGAACTCTGCTTAAATTTTGATATGAGAGAGAAATCTTATTAGCGAAGAGATGTCTGTGTGTGAATATTTTGATGCGGGAACATCTTGAGAACCTAAACGTCAGTATGAAGGAGGAAAGTGGAAGAACAGTGGCTAGCAAGAACAAAGAGGGTGGAAAAAAAAAACGAAGGGGCAACCAAGCTTGAAAATGTTTCTACGAGGGCCATCTTCTGTCAGAGGGTTCCCAGGAGAAAGTAAGACGTCAGAGATAATGATGATGATGGACAGGAAACAAGAGGAGAGAAATAACAACCAACTGAGGCAAACAAGACTGAACAATATATACCTATAATTTTTTTCCCAATAGCACTATACGAGAACTACTTAAAGGAGTCAAAAAGCAGGATGATAAAAGTTAAGGAAAAGGCCACCAGATGTCAGGATTATGTGGCCTTTATTTTGTTATGGGGAGAGACGAGGTATTATCTTGTATGGTTGATTGAAGATACCCAGGCTTTGAGAGAATAAAAGCTGGAGTTGTAGGGGAACGTCAGAGTAGGCCGTCTCTGTCACGTTATCCTCTTCGTATTATAAGTGAGATGAGGTGATGTACAGGCAGATTGGGGTCGATGGAGGTTTATTGTGAGACAGTTGCTTGGCTGAAAAGTTAAAGAGCTTGACGTGACCCGTGTTTGGTTAGGAATAGTTTGTGCTTAGAGAGAGAGAGAGAGAGAGAGAGAGAGAGAGAGAGAGAGAGAGAGAGAGATTTAGCGATGATGTAAATTTAATACTCCGACTTCATACTCCCCACTTCATTCTGTTCGTCAACCATAAACGCACACACACACACACACACACACTGCTCTCTACAGTGATAGCATTTAAAGTCACAACTTACATGAGGCGTTGGTGTCTGTAAAACTTGCTTAATTCCTGGTACTGTTACGGTGATAGTGCAAGCCTGACTGAGCAATCACCCAACCATCGTCAGAATCAGTGGTTCGTTTAACAGTGCTCTGAAAATTGGTCTCTTAATAGTCTTGGTTCAAATGGCCGTGGATTGGAGAGATGGAGAAAATATGCCCATATATTAAAATTATGGTCATATAGAGCAGCAGTTTCACCCTGACCTAGTCCTTATTAAAGAATGAGTGTGGGTGAAACTATTGCATTATTCGTGAGTATAATTTCATTCACCAGGTCTCCTAACTGCACTTTACAGCTTATTACACCATCATGAAAAAGTGCGGGGGAGAGGAATACCCGTATGTGTTTGGTCCTGTTTGTCTGTTTGCATGTCTGTGAGCAAGATTATGGGAAATATTACCGGATGGAATTGCACCGAATTGGGCTTGATGACTGAGGACCATAAGAGGAAGATTGATCTATACAGTATATTATTACACATCAGAGATATGCTTTTCTCCAATAGTTTCCAGCAACTGCAGGAGGTAATTAGCTGGTTTGGAAGTCTGGATTAGCTTTCAGAAAACATCAGCTGTTCCATGGCCAGCCTCAGTACAGATGCGAAAAGTGGAACATGTCATCTGAACTGAGTGAACATTCTGAGAGTGATGAAACGGGTACTACAGATATCACAGAGTATGTGCTGAACGGCAGTGGGGAGTATGTGCTGAACAGAGCAGTAGGGGATGTGTGTGTGTGTGGAGAGAGAGAGAGAGAGGGGGGAGAGGAGACTTGTTTTCCGAATAACCATGATCCGTCATATGGAGTAATCGTTCTTTAACCATTGCTATCTGACTCTTTCGCCATATTATATAGGAGTTGTTTCATTAACGAAAAAAGAGAAAGGAAAACATTTAAAAATAAAAGCAATCAACTTGAGAAAGGTAAAAGAGAGGAAGGGAGAGTTAAGGGAAAGGAAAGTTTAAGTACAAGAAACAAAAGACTGGAAACTGAACTGTATAGCGTAAACGGGCAGAGGTTGGAAGAAATGGAGGAAATGGAAATATGAAATAGACTAGAGACGTCAGAATAGATGTCTTTTGATACAGTGTAAGGGAGCCGGTAACTTCCTTTGTCTACCTAAAGTAAGACTCGCTTTAACTTAACATTAATAGTTGGAATCTTTATGTGCAACCCTACCAAGAATACACAACCAGGTGCTGCGGTGTGAGTGGAGAATGAATTGGCAGGGTAAGGAAGGTGTTGTGGCTCCCATGTATATATATGAAAGTGTTTATACCCCCATCCTCCACCTGACAGTACCCTCGACCCCCCTCCACCCTCCTGCTAGGCCCGCAAGCTGAAATCTAGGGTTAGTGTTTTTAGAGTGGACGAGATGATGGACTGTGACCCGACCCTCGTGGCGTCACATGTGCTGCTCGTGAACCTGTTACTGATCACCGAATCTTCGAGACAAATGGCTTCCAGTCAAGACCAGCAATACGATACGAGACGGTGTAATGGTGTTCACGAAAGTATGGTACGAAATTTTGCAAAAGGCACGGAACTACAGGAACGTGTAATGTTATTTTCGTGCTTTTCCCTAACGTTTTCGTGCCAGTGCATCCTCCCTGTCCTAGGTGGAGAGTAAATGGATGGAAGTCAACCTCCACTCGACCCCACTTAAGAAAAATTAGTATGCAACAGCCGCATGTACTACAGAATGGGGACACTGCTTCTCAATAACCAGTCAACGTTTGGGAGTGCTGCTGTGCATACATAAAGGGTCAATGGTAAGGGTTCAGCCTTTGAATTATCAAGGTATTTTGCCCCCTGCCCTTCGAAGTCTATCGCGTACCTCCCAGCACAGCATAGTTTGTGGACATTATTCAGGTAACCAAACCACCATTGGTTGTGCAATTTTTCACAAGCAACAGCCAATGGTGTCGGTCCAGCCTATTGATCTTGTGCATCAATGCGGTGTCGCCCAGCAGAGAGCACTAGGAGGGAAAGGAAAGTCAGATGTATGATGTCGCGATAAGAATGACGCAGTGTGTAGTTACCATGTGGTGATAAGGATACGGGTCGCATCTGGCCTGCTGTCATAAATGGTACTCTCTGGATATTCAGATAAGAATCTGGTGTATCATATCCAAGACTCTGATGTTAAGGATGGCCTTTGCTAAAATGTATGTAACCTACTGATAAGGCTGCTCGTCAATGAACGTAAATGTTTACATAATTTTAGCTTCATTAATTTATAATTTTTTGTGCTGCTTCGATTAGTTATTTGCTGCTGCTGTTGTTTTTGTTGTGTTGATGATTATGATAATGATAATTATTATTGCTTTTTATCATCGTTATAACCATGATCATCATTATTTTTTCTTTTCCTTTACACTAGGTGACACTGGATTAAATTTTCTGAATAAATGCCCGTGAGGTTTCGTATGTTTTGTCTGGTACCGCAGGGGTGACCAAGTTGTTACATTCCTTTCACATAGCTCAGCTGCAGAATAAGATAATGCTCCAGCTCCACATCCTTTCCGTAGCACTACGTCATGATTAGCATCAGACTCTAATGTTCATCTCTTATTACAACTGAGTAGTCAAGGTGAAGAGATGGCAATTTGAAGCCTAGTTAGAGCAAAGAGGCTAAGTGGGGGAAGGGTAGCTTGAAGGCAGAGGACAGTGGCATGGAGACAATTTGTTTGTGGCCACCCTTTCGAGGAATAGTACAACTATCTATAGAGTGATAGAAAAGAGATGGAAAGATGACGACTCCAAAATGTGAGTGTAGTTTTACTCTGACATTATACTCGATCAAAACTCCCTCGGGCTCACAGAAAGAGGGACAAGATACAAGGCCTTCGTCGAACTAGAGCACGAAGCGAGGTGTATCCAGGTGTTTCTACTTGAGTGAGATTTCCCCAGGGGTGATACTAAAGCCACCTCGCACACTCCAGTTGTCCCCGTCTCCTATCTCGCCTCTCGAAACTCTTCTCTTTCACCCTGCCTCGCCTCTCCGTTCGACATTTCACACGCACCACATTTTCTGTACTCTGTTTTCTCTTTGTATTGCCTCTCTCTCTCTCTCTCTCTCTCTCTCTCTCTCTCTCTCTCTCTCTCTCGCCTGTGTAAAGCAATGAAATTTGAAGAGAGCTCATTACCCGTCAGGAACCTAGCGATGTTGTTGTTGTTGTTGTTGCTGTTGCCCCTGGATCATCTTAATGTGCACCCAATGGACGGCAGGCCCTAATTGCCCTTCTGCCATCCATTATCGTTCTTCGAGGGGATATGGGCTGAGTTGACGGATATTTGAAAAAAACGTAGTCATCTTTTTATATCAGTATCACTAAGTAAGGCTCCAACGCTGAGCTTAGCATATTGTTGTACACACACACACACACACACACACACACACACATACAAATGAACAGAAACAGACAGGCAGATAGAGAGCGAGCGAGCTACTTAACAAGAATGGCAATGCTGGCAAGGTCACAGAAAGGACACCGTTACTGAAAATAGCGAGATCATCATTTGGGGAGGAAGGGTCATTCGTTGTGCTGGATGGGGAGATCTTTTTGGAGAGACTCTGACCTGGGGCTTACGTGGAGGGGCAGAAATGGCGATATCTTGAGGTCATTCTGTTATTTTTATCACAGTGGGAGGGCGGATCTGGGACCGTATTCCTGTAGGTTAAAGAAGCTCCCTAACACCTTTTCCTATGCTATTTGTGTTGCTTATTTCATCTTGCTGTCCTGTTCTGTGTTATATAAATCCCTTAAGCATCGCCATACTCTGCATAAATTACGTACTAATGGATATAAACCAGCCATACTGAAAAATAAATCGCTAAATAAGAGGTGATTGGGGGCCTCCTTACCCGACGAGAAAAGATGTTTTGTTTTGGAATAGTAGTGAGTATTTTTCAGATTATACGTGACTTCTCTCTGGGTTAAAATTCAAAGTGGTCCACATATAACCTTTCCTTTTCATTCCCGAAGGTGATCTCTGTTGTGTTGCGGGGACGGCTCAGTCAGCGTTTATTATTGTCTATCCCGAATCATTTTATTCTTTTTCTATTGTCTGCATCATTTATTCATTTCCTACTGTCTATCCTCCATCATTTATTCATTCCTTTAATCTATCCTGCATCATTTGCTCATTTCCTACTGCCTATCCTGTATCATTTATTCCTCTGCTACTCCCACGCCCACACCAGCAGACTGAGCCGTTAGCGAGTATCTATAGAAGTAGTACGTATGGAAGACCTTGTATGTTCCCGTCCTTTGCTGGCTTCTGTGTCCGCCATTGGTGTATGTTTGTGAATGCTTTTTATTTGCAGGTATGTGTGTAATATCGTCGCTTGTGTACATATATTTGTGTGTGTGTGTGTGTGTGTGTGTGTGTGTGTGTGTGTGTGTGTGTGTGTGTGAGTGAGTTTTATTCCGCTTAGGGAGACTTATAAAATATGAAGGAGGTAGATAAAGCCTTCACTGAACCCCTCGCTACTAAAGGGTCTTTCTTTTGCTGAATAAAATACACTAATTCACATAATTCACCTAATGCAAGGGGTTAATGACCTCGCTCCCATTAGTAAGTCAATCACCTGGTTTCAGAAAAGTTTCCGGGCGTCTTTCAGAAGCTGTCATTTTATTCGGAGATTAATGCCTTGCCCGAAGCATTAGGAAAATCACCATAATTTCCCCACCAGCATTCCTCCCTCTCCAACCCACACACTATGGAAGGAGCGTGCAAATTTTGACAGACACTGTTTTTCCTCTCGCCGAGAGGTATATTCAGCTTCGACACACACTATTTTTCCGCTTCATCCTGGGGTATATTCTTTTATTTTATTTTTGTGAGCACACGAGAGCTTTATTAGGGGAAAACATGACAGCATTTTCATCTCACTAACGTCAACGATGAAGATGTTACCAAGAAAAATTAAACCAAGGTTAACGCCATGAAAAGATAAGTAAATAATGATGATGATGATCATGATGATGATGATAATAATAATAATAATGATAATAATAATGATAATAATAATAATAATAATAATAATAATAATAATAATAATATCCCATCTGACTGTCCTCTGCCATTTGGCAGCCCTTCCTCCAACTCACACCTCCCTCCCTCATATATCTTTCCACTTCGTCTCTCCATCTCATCCTTTGAGTTAATGATTATCAAATACACAAACAAAGAAAGAACAGCAAGTAAGCGAAAGGTAAATATATGAATAAATAAATAAATAAATAAAATAATCTCACCGCTAGTAACAGCAGTAACAAAGAATAACAAATGAAAGATAACACCAATAACGTTAATACGGAGATAAAGACTTTGTTATACACTAACAAAACCTAATGTGAGAAAATCCTTTAAATATTTACGATTAATTACAGTAACAAAGATAAAAAGAAATACGCTTTTGAGGAGGATAAGTGTTCTCTTCTCTTCTCTCTTATTATTTCATCCTTTACTGCACCAACAGGTAGAAGGGGGCCTAGGCTAGGCTAATCAATCTTAACATTTAAGGGATACTGTGTCAGGAAGGGAGAGTTGTCCATTTTCACCTGTCATATGTTTTTCCTGCAAAATCAAAATCTGAAATAGAAGAGAGAACTGATCGTAAATATTTCGAGACTCCAGCCCCTGTAACCACTTAACCACCTCAAACACTCCTATCACATGAGTCTGTAGTAAAGGATAAAATAAAAACAGAAAAGATTATTGCAAGTCTTCAGTGGCTAGTTAGTATATGAACTTGTCTTCTTTACCATACTCGTACAAGACGGTAGGACATGGCCCTTGTGACAAATGACATGTAGTGGTACAGATAAAAGTGCCAGAAGACAGCACTAGTATGTATTCAGTATGGATGGTGGGTGCTAGGGCCGAATTGATGGCATGTTGAGGTGCATGGTACGTGGGAGGACTGCTGGATCACAGAGAATGGAGTGTTAAAACATATGACCCGAGCAGACAAAAAAAACACACACACAAAAAAAAGAGTGTGGGAGGGACAGAACAGAACATAGACTAGGAGAACAGATGGCAGGTGGTGACAGGCTTCATTCTATCCCCAGGAGAACACTTGAACACCTCGGAGAACTCAGGAGTGTTCATCATTATTGCGTTCACCCTGCAGAGAGAAACAAAGAACAGGGGTCAGCCAGTATCAACATTATTCTAACTCCATGTCACACCAATAATACCGTATTTCAATATTAACATAGTAAATTATTGACACACACACATACACCACACACACACACACACACACACACACACACGTGCCCCTCCCCTCTCTCTCTCTCTCTCTTCTGTGTTATTTTTTGGGAGGTGGTTCTTTTTCCTGTTTGGGAATGTCTTAGACAAGGGGGGNACACACACACACACACACACACACACACACACACACACACACATGCCTCTCCCCTCCCTCTCTCTCTCTCTTACCTGATATCATTGGGCAGGTGTTCGTCTTTCTCCATTAGGAAGATCTTAGCCAAGTCGGGGATGACAGAACAGTATGGCTGAAAGGAGACATAAGTTAGGATGGTTTGTGATTAATGAAGCTATGTTAAGCTATGTTGGATTAGAAAAGAAAATAGATTAGATTAAGTTAGATTAGGTTAGAATCAGCTGAGTTAAAAGCTAATATAGGACTGGGGCTTGGCGCTGCGTTAGATGGAGTTAGGTTAGACTGACTTTGATTAGATGAGACCAGCTCAGGTTATCTTAGGTAAGACTAGGTTAAGTTATGTTAGACTGAGATTGACTGGGCTTGGTTTGGTTTAGTTAGGTTGGGTTCGATTATGTTGGGTAGATTTGGTTAGATTTAATTATGCTTGGTTTGGTTGGGTTGTGGTGGGCTGGACTGGACTGGACTGGCTTGCTTTGGGCTAGGTGAAACTAATTTGGGTTGGGTTAGGCTGGACTGGTTTTGGTTGATGAAGCTAATTTGGACTGGGTGAGGTTAGGGTGGAGTGGATTGGGTTAGACTGGGTTAGACTGGGTTGGATTAAGTTAGGTGGAACTGGATGGGATTAGACTGTATGAATCAAGGCGCTCCCCTCCCCACCTGTGCAGCGGCTATGAAGAAGAGCTGTCGGGTTGAGTGTGGGAGTCCTGGCAGGCGGGGCTCAGGGTAGTGCGAGGCCTCCCATCTCTCATACGCCCTTAACGCATGCACCAGCTCTCCTGCGTCTGCCAGGTTCTCGTTCATCGTTATGTTCTGGTCCAGCTGTATGGAGAACACATGTGAACACGGATATACCAGCGTGCCTAGTATTACACCAACACAAAAAGCTGAACACAAATGGAGAGCACATTTGAACACACATATACCAACATGCATTTAATTACATCAAGGCAAAAAGCTGAACACATATGGAGAGCACTTTTTAAACACACATACACCAGCATATATAAATACACAAACACAAAAACTATAACACACAGAATCATACACTTTCCAGGTGAGCACATGGATAACAAATTTTTTGCAGACAGAAAACATACCAGCATAAATCAACACCAACTCTATGGCACCAAGTAAAACTTACTCCTTGGTTTCTGGGACTCACTCACATGCATACACAAACAATACAGATCAGTCAGGAGGCATTTTATTACACCAGCATGTTATAGCTCAGTAACACACATACTTAGGCTCCTATGACTCACTCTCACCTGGATAATTTCATCTTGACACGCACACACACACACACACACACACACACACACACACACACACACAC
>JAGKTI010000350.1:37095-48742 GCA_018397915.1 Birgus latro
AACCATTACCCTCGCGTCATCCAGCGAGAAAGAGAGAGGGGGGAGAGAGGAAAGCTAACCTTGCTCCATGTCTCCAGCCTCCTGGTGAGAAGTGTCCAGACACTTGCTATAAAACAAGTCCAGGTCACGGTATGGTTTGGTGGTCAGGAGTTCGCTGGGCAGCCCTTCCTTCGTCACTAGCAGTTCTGGACAATAGAATTAATAGCTCAGTTTCTTTACTAGTGGCTGTGAACTACGTTTTCCTTATTACACTACATTTTTCTTATCATTGATCTTTAAAGAATATAAGATTGCCCATTCAGTACACAGCATATTCCCTTTTCTCTTGTTTATGTTTTTAGGGGTTTCACATTCTACTACATCGCCTAGACACTTTTCTATATGTTATTGATACAAATTATGTGGGGATTAAAATGACATAAAGAGCAAATGAGAGGATATTAAGGTGCAATATGCAAAATAAAGCCCTAAGGCAGAGGTGCTACGAAAAGTCCCATGCAATTCTGAATAGACTTTAGTGGCTAGTGTGATATTTTGGGATCGAGTCAACTATACTATTTTTACGCTGACTTGGCCTCAAATTGCCTTCTCTCTGTTTTGAATGTTGAGTAGTAACAACAGATTAACTCTAAAATGAGCTATTAGTCTCGAAAAGTGCTGTGATGCTGTGGAAATGGTGTAGAGCTGTAGTATTGTCTTACTGAGCTACGTGGAATTAGCTGCAAAAGAACGAAAATCTGGATCAAGTTAACGTGAAACTAGCCTAACAACCTCCTTAACACAGACATCGCAAGGGCGAATGTATTGCTTCATTTTTTTTTTTTTTTTTGCAATTTCTTGATAATGTTAGTTAATTTAAGCAGATCTGTAAATACTAGACCATTTAGGCATAGGTGTCTTTAACCCCATCAGTAGTAAGGTGTTCATTTACGCTAAGTCATACAATACCTACCACTCAGAATAAAGTCGACTTGTTTGGGTAATAGGTTCTGGTTGACGGAATAGAAGAGTTCATCCCTTGTCTTGTGTTTATGACGCTTTATCCACCCTCCACACGCGTACCTGTGCGGATATTGAAGGTGATGATGATGTAGTGTTACCTGCGAATGCGTGTGTGTGTTTTAGCTCTATACAGATCTTTGTTAATTTGTGCTTGACTTTGTACCTACACAATCTAATCTCAATCATCACAAACTTACCTGCATGTGTGTGTGTGTGTGTGTGTGTGTGTGTGTGTGTGTGTGTGTGTCCCCTGTATGCATTTATCTGTGTGTACCTCCCTTTAAATTTATACCTATATACACCTTCCCACGACAAATATACATGTACGTGTATCTTTTATGTGTGTCAGTTTGTGTATACCTGTGTATGTACACATTGGTCTGTTTGTATACCTACCTGTTTACCTAAATCTAAACCCAGACATGCCAGCTACACACACACACACACACACACACACACACACACACACACACACTCTCTCTCTCTCTCTCTCTCTCTCTCTCTCTCTCTCTCTCTCTCTCTCTCTCTCTCTCTCTCTCTCTCTCTCTCTCTCTCTCTCTCTCTCTCTCTCCGAAATACATATAGCATCCACTAAACCTACACACACACACACACACACACACACACACACACACACACAGTATTTCCCTGTCTCTGCCCCTCACTGGAAGAAGTCTTGGCAGGGGTCGGCAGTGGAATCCATGGCTTTTAATAGTTCGGACGCTGCATGTACACATTCCTCCGTCAGGCACACGTCCACGCCGCACACGTCCTGTACACACAAAAACGTTCTTGAGTTGCCACGTATGGGCTGGTGGGGATAGGTAGGGTAGATGTGGTAGAGGGATGGTAGGGTGGTGTGTGTGTGTGTGTGTGTGTGTGTGTGTGCGCGTGTAGGGGCGGGGCAGTGACACCTTCCCGCCAAAAGTGTACGGGACCGTCGCCATAAACACAAACGTAAAACCTAACAAATGGCTCTTTTTTTTTTTTCACATCTTTCACCACCGCCCTTCCGCCACTCTGCTACTTCCTGTATTTGTGTAATTTGAATATACTCTCAGTGCAAATAATTACAGCTCATGTTTGAAAGTTTTCTGTGTACATTTCAGAGTTCATAATCTTGTACTTCTTTCCTCACGTCTTTCGAATTTTACTCTATCACCGAGGCGCTGAAGGGAAGACTACACGTGATGGCATAGTACATCCTGGGCGGAGCAGCTGCGGCGTCCACCCGGGAGCCACACTTCCCCTTATTCCCTGCACCTTGGCGTGGGAAGTACCCTGCTTAACAACAACACCGAGTCAATTTATGATGATAAATAAGACAACAGCGAACAATGACCTTCGAAACACAGTAACATGATCTTCGGGACCCAACATACATCTCAGAATATTATATAAGAGTTTGGTAATGACTTAAAATGGGGGCGATATTATTCACCCCAGATGGACAGACGTTATCATAATCTCTGCTCGTCCTCCACTCCTTGCCGTGCTTGTGGCAGCCAGCGTAATGGCAAAGATTTCGCATCAAAAGGAGACCTGTTCTTAGTTCATAGCTTTTCTATAGTCTAACAAAGCTTCACTCCTAGCGGATAAAATGAGGGTCACGGCTACATAGGTGGTAGGGTAAGAATCAAGGTCAATTCAAACATATCTGAATCGTTTACATCAAATTTGGTCGACGTAAGGGAAGGACGATTTTATTTTATCTTGAGATCAATCGGTCAGAGGGCACAGAGCAAAGTCAGAGGCTCGGCCATATTGTTCAGTTTTTATTAGATTTGGAAGAAGGTTAGTGGGATAGTTAAGGGTCAGCCGAGGATAAAGTTATCAAGATTTTGAGAGTAAGTCAAAGGTCAAGGTCACAGGTAACGTCAGTTCAGTTTAGATCAGATTCGTATCGAACTTGGTGGAAGAGTTGGGGGTCAAACAAGGATGAAGCAATTCGATTTTGAGTAGAGAGAGAGGCAGATTGTCTAAGTCATAAGGCAAGGTCAAAGGCTGGGGGCATGAGGCTGACTGTAGGACACGGATGTTGCACTCCCTGAAAGCCCCTTCTTCTATTTAATTTGGGAAAAACTTTTGGAACGAAGTGGGGGGTTGCCTGGAGACTTGATTATTCTTTTCAGTACTAGTTTTCTTAAGTTGCATAATATCACCTGGATGTAGGTATAAGGAATAGCTAAATTACACCCTGGAAGTGTAGGGGGTTAGGCAAAAATAGGGTAGTGGAGATGCAGCAACAGCATCCTATGATTTGGCAGTGCTACTTACTTGTCTCTCCTCCCTGCGTGAAGGCACTTCCCGCCAAGCCCCAGGAGGATGCCAGAAGAACCCTAGGGAGAGAAAAAGGAGGAGGAGGAGGAGGAAAACCAGGAGAGCTGTTTTTACTCCCCTCCACGTCCCTTCTTCCTCTATCCTCCATGTTTCCTCCCTTCTCCCTCCTTCCTCCAGAACCCTCCTCACTTCTGCTCCCCGCCCAACCACTTCCTGCCCGTCGACTGCACCGTTAATGTTAATAGTCGTGGACATTATTCACGCCTCTCTTCTCTTTTTCTCTTCTTACTCTTTTTCAGGCCTGTCCTCTTTTTACTCCTCTTGATCTTTTTCACGCCTCTCTTCTTCTTTTTCCTCTTGTACTTTTTCCCCTAATTTCTTCCACTCTTTTTCTGTGCTTTCATCAGGGTCTTTTTCCCGTTTCCTTACACTTATTCTTCCTTCTCTGGTTCTTCCACTCTTTCTTCCTTTTTTTTCTGACTGTCTTCCTCTATCCAGTTTCCTACTTTATTGTCTTCTTTCCTTGGTTCCTTGATTTTTCTTCCTTGCGTTTCTTTTTCCTCTTTTCTTCCTTATTTCCTTCCTATTCTCTTACTAATTTTCTTTATGCCTCTCGTTTCTTTCTTTAACTTGGCTTCATTTACATTTTCCTCTTCTTTAATGTTTTCCTTCTCTACTTGTTTCTTTTCTTGTTCCTATATTCCTCCTACTTATTTCCTTTTCCTATTTTCTTCAATATTTTCGTTTCTATCTATATTAGTCATCTCTTCCTCTTTCCCTTCCTCTTTCTAGGTTCCCTTATCTAACCAGCTCTCCTCTTTTTTCTTCCTTATCTCTCTATGCTTCTTTTTCTTTTTTCTCTTCAAATTTTCCCTTTTTCCTCTTAGACTCTCCCTTTTCTTCTGATCTTTTCTATTCTTTTTCTCGTCTCTGTCTTCCTCCCCATGAGTTTCTTCCTCCTCCTCCTCCTCTTCTACTTCTTTCTCCTCGTTTATCTCCTCCTCTTCCTCCTACTTCCTTTTCTGTCTTCTTTATCTCTTCTTCTTATTCTTATCTTGGTTCCTCCTCCTACTCCTCCTTGTCTTCTTTCTTTGCCTCTTCTTTTTTTTCCTTCACTTCCTTTCTTCCTTCCTTTTCCTCTCTTCTCGGGACTGTTCACTTTTCTCCCCTTGTCTATTTTTTTCTCTTCCTGCCTCTGTTCTTCTTTCTTTCTTCTTTTCCTCTTTTTTCTGGTTTTCTTCACCCGTTTCCTCTATGTCTTCATATTTTTTCCCTCCTCTCTATTCTGCTTGATTGTTATTTTTGTCCTCTCTCTCTCTCTCTCTCTCTCTCTCTCTCTCTCTCTCTCTCTCTCTCTCTTTCTCTCTCTCTCTCTCTCTCTCTCTCTCTCTCTTCTGCTTCTTCCTCTCTTCCTCTCCTCCTTTTCCTTTCTTCTTCTCCTCCTCCTCCACAGCCGTCTCTTTCTTCCTCTTCTCTATTATTTCAGTTTTATTTTCCTCTTGTTACTTTCTTGTCTTCCTCTTCTGTATTTTCTGTTCTACCTCTTCACCTTTATTTCTGTCTCTTTTTCTTTATTAATATCATATTCTATTTTATTTTGTTCAACTATTTCTTCTTCTTCTTCTACTTCTTATTCTTCTTCGTCCTCTTCTATTATTTCCTTTTCTTCTTCTTCTTCTTCTTACGTCTTCCTCGACTGACAGTTCCCTCTCTATTTTCTGCAAGGCATGGAAGGCGATAGTTTTAAAAGTTAAAAACAAAAAGATTTTAACTAATGACAAAAAGAAAAAGAAGAAGAGGAGGAGAAGGAGCAAGTAAAGTAGGAGTAGCAGGAGGAGGAGGAGGAGGAGGAGGAGGAGGAAGAGGTGGAGTAGGAGGAGGAGGAGGAACAAAAAGAAAAAGAACAAGAAGAATGACAACAACAACAACAAATGTACAGCATCCGTCACCGTATTCTGCATTTAATTGCTTCTCTTCATCATAATTAGCAGCCGTGCCAGCAATTATTCGCCTGTGTTAGAGGGGCAACACGATGATTATAATTATTTACACACACACACACACACACACACACACACACATACATAGATTGCTCTCTCTCTCTCTCTCTCTCTCTCTCTCTCTCTCTCTCTCTCTCTCTCTCTCTCTCCCTCTCTCTCTCTCTCTCTCTCTCTGTCGTCATGCTACACATACTCCGGGTTGACCGACCTCCACGCATCACCACACCAGATTAACTACCACACCACACCACACGACACCACAACACTTCATCTTCACACTGTCCAGCCAGCCTGTCTCTGTTCACTGAGAGAGAGAGAGAGAGAGAGAGAGAGAGAGAGAGAGAGAGAGAGAGAGAGAGAGATGCATGCAGGAAATGTGTGGACATGGGTGGACTGTTGTTACCGAGAAGACCCATGAGGCCTGCGTGGGGTCATAGGTACACACGAACGCTAGTATCAGTGTTCGTGTGACGCCCTTGGACATTACGATTATACCCTACCGTAGTTGCTTTAGTCTCGCTATTTCTAAGCAATTTTCGTAAGTTTTGAGCAGGTTTTCGAACTGGAGGGTTATTCTGCTAACTATACCTTTATTTTCTTTGGGCTTCTATTTACATTGCTTTATTATCGACATGGTTTCAATTAGTATCATACAATAGCGTACTGAGGGCAGTGTGCTACGTGCCTCTAGATAATTCGTAACATTTTTTGCTTCCTGATTTATTTTGGGCATTTCATCTCAGTGTCCCCTTTATGCTATTGAAGTACACTGTATCGACATAAAAAAAAAAAAAAAAAAAAAAAGAACTTGCATGAATATAAGAGAATGTTAGGGTATGAAAATAAATCGCTAAGGATGAGGTAATGCGAAGCCTCCTGTTCCTTAAGGTGTAACAGGTAAAATAAACGGCTAAGGTAGGAATCTCACCCATCTTAGGTACTTTTTACCACTGCACTTCATTCTCCACGACAGCACTGAGGATACAAGTAATTTTATTTTAGACTACGTTCATTTAAAATTTCACTCATTTATGTATTTATTTTGAGTAAGACTGGATACCAATGGATCCTGCTTTCTATAATCATCTAATCATAAAGAAAATTACTAAAAGAGATCATAGACTGGACATTAATTTTAGCTCAATGTTGACGTGAAAATACTGTAATCACGTGAAACAAATTGGTCAGTTTAAGGATATACTTTTCTTACCGAAGGTCTTAAATTAGTTCAGGGTAAAGAATAGTCAGTAAAACAAAACTAAGAAATTATGAGAAAAAGGGTACTGGGACAAAACCAAAGAATAATGAAACAGTAACGTAAAACAGTCGGCCACTTATTATTATGCAAGCTTAAACATAAATACTAGCATTAAACGGTACTTACGTTAAGGAGGCAATTATCGTGGGTACATCGCCTTACCGACACAACACCCTACCACAAACCGACAAGCGCAACTGAAATGGATTTGCAACACAGTCCAGAGTAGCCAAACTAAATTCACCAACACTGCTAAACTTGCAACACCAACGTCGCTCGAATGTCGCTACGTACAAAAAAATCCAATAAATCGCTAGAAGATGTGCAACTATCTCTAATATCATTGCTACATCTGCTAGAAAATATCTGAAATATTTCTAGGTTTCTTGTGATTGTTCCTGAATGAAAATGATTAAATCTAGAACAATGGTGCTAGGTACAAAATGGTCTACAAAACAGCTTTTAAAAAGTTAGTGAAATCTCTAGTACATCACTACAGATGTATGAAAATCGCTATAATATTGCTAGGCTTCTAGTCAATGTCGCTGAATGGAAATGACTAACTCTAGCATAAAATTTGCTAACTTGACAACTCTAGCAACACCCGGAGTACCAGCCCTAGGAAGTCCCACCCACAACCCACGCCCACCAATCAAGGCTAGAGGTTCCCGGAAGCCAAGTTTCATTGGTACACCTGCGGGTGTGCAATATTCCTATTGGGGTAGGATTTACAAGCAATCGTTTTTTAAGGTCGATTCTCTTGGGTAATTACCATCACCAACGAAGCTGACGGAGGTTATGCATTCGCCTGTGTGTTTGTTTCTCTGTTTGTGTTCAAGTGACCTCAGAAAGTTGTTATAGGATTTCAACGAAATTTGGGAAATAGGTCGGCAGTGGGTCAACGAAAAGTTATTTAGATTTTGAGGTGAAGCCGAATAGGGATTCAAGAGTATTAAAAAAAAAAATGTTGGCGTTGGTGGAGACATGCGCGCCCTAAGATGTGTAGCAAGGCAGCCTAAGACTCTACAACTAACTGACTGCATGGGACCGTAAAAGTATTCGTCTGGAAGAAAAGAGGAATTGCATCATTAAATCATATTTTTCATTCCAGTTGACGGAGGCATAGGTTCTCTGAGTACTTTCTAATTTAGATTTGCTTTTGTAGGAAGAACTGGATGCAATAAGATCCTGGACGCCCCTTTCTTGTTGCTCCTGCAGAAAACAGGCTTAACCTACAGTAATTTTCCATTCATAACTAAAATTTGCTTTTGAAGGTGGAACAGATGTAAGAAGACATTGCGCTTATCTTTTGTCTAATTTCTATCTTCTTAATAGAGGCATAGTCTGGATTAGTAACATAAGAAAGGATATTAAGGGACATTGTGCAAGATAAATCGCCGAGGAAGAGGAGCTACACTGCCTCCTGTCCCAACCAAAATAAGTCCAATTGTACTGGAGAAATAGTCTTTACTCCTTATAGTAATGATCAATGTTACTGATACAATGGTCGATAATAAGAAGATACTATGACGCACGAAAGTAAATAAAAGTGCAAAATAAATGGCTGAACAAGAGTCGCCACGAAATCCCCCAAATCAATGAGAATAAATCCTAATATGAAATGGAAGATGTATGTTAATTTACGAACCGTACTCTTTTCGCCTTAACTTGGCCCAGATTTTCGTCCTTTTGCAGCTTGTTTCGCTTAGGCTAGCTCAGTGGTTGAATAAGACAGTACTACAGGCTTATACCCCTTCCATAGCACTTCTTAGTGACTAGCATTTTATCCTAGTATTAATCTATTGCTAAAACTAATCAATCAAGATGGAGAGATGGCAGTTTTAGGCCAAGTCCTCTACCCACACTGTTACCCTTTTTCAGAGCTCTTCTTTCGTTTGGATGAGAGGGAAGATAGAGGGAAGAATGAAGAGAGAGAAAAGGAAATACAGGAAGAGACGGAACGGAGGAAAGAGGAAAAAAAAAACGGGAAGAGAGGAAATGGAGGAGAGAGAGAGAGAGAGAGAGAGTCGAAAGAAGAGGGAAAGAAAAGGGGAAATAGTGTGAGAGAAAATGAGAGTAAGAGCGTGAAAAGGAGAGTTGTGCGAGTGGATGGTGGTGTGCAGTGAGTACAAGTGTACCCCTGCACGCGATTGCTTGCTCACACACACATACACACACACACACACACACACACACACACACACAGCATCTGAATTAGCCATCGGTATGAACCATTAAGCTACGAACATATAAAAGGACGTACTACCAGCACCCACTGAATTCAGATCAAGACTGGGGATATTCGCAGGTCAGGAGACGAACGTAGTAATCACTGGGGGCACCGTGGTTCAGTTTCTTATTAAAGAAAAATAATAATATCATAATTACTTAGAATGAGTGTCAGTAAAAATACATCATCATTATTGTTCCACATCATTTTCCCACCAATAGATGAGGTGAATAAGTGTTCATAAAGGAAGAAAAATGGAAAATATGACAGTGGGAGTAACTAACCAACACCAAGGGTAATGAAATGGGCCACACGCTCATTCACTCACCATTAAGCCAACGGAAGCCTTCATTAACTCTTTTACTGACAGATATGCATCCTGAACTGAAGAAAATAGTCTGTTGGTATTAAGAATAAAATAAAAATGATGTCCTTTGGCTTGGATTGATGATAAGGAAATTAGATGGACAGACCAGGATTACAACTTTTGCCCGTCTCCACACCTCTTCCTGCCAAATCTGTCTCCCGCTTTTAGAGTGATGTAGTTAGTGCCTCGTTATCTAGGGCTGAGGTAGTGTTGATGCTGAGAGAGAAAGAGAGAGAGACGGCTGCAATCAAGGAACTTTCCCACGATGGCGTAGCTTGGAATGAGGTGTGTAGAGATGAGGTTGAGTAGGATGTGTTGGGAAGAGGTGGAGTAGGGTGTGTAGGGGAGAGGTTAAGTATGGTGTGTGGGTAGGTGAGGTGCATTTGAGATAACGGGTGTATTATGTATGTGTGTATGTGTTTGGAGTCTGTCATTTCTTCCCCCAGTCGATGTCCATCCATGTACGGTCTGCATCAAGAGTCCAGCCGCCCCTCCTGCCTATCTATCCACGGTCTTCGAAAATCAGTGTGGTGGACCTGGTGCAAACGACACGTATGACATTGATATAAGGTCTTGGAATCGAACCCAGAATCATTTCGTTCTATCACCGGCTCTTTCATCAGCATGAATCAAGTAAGTTAAATATAAAGTCTAATGATTCAACACGGTGTACCAGTTTTCCTTTTCACAAAAATCTGAAACGATTTGCAGTTTTAATTTTCACTCATATGGCAGAAACAACTAATATACAATCCAACCTTCTCTTCAAAATTAGAAAAAAAAAAACATGCATTCCCATCAAACTGTGAAAGCAACTTTAAGCAACTTTTTAATTCTCGTTTTTCCATCAGTAAAAAAAAAAGAGATGACCGTCTTCATTGTCTCTTTGGTATTATCTTTCATCTCCGGCTTCTTTTCTGAGATTCTTTTTTCCCAAGTGTACCTTATTATAAACTTTGATGTTAGTCATATAAATTTAACCTTCTGCCGCTCGAAAAGCCTTTCCATCGCTGAGGAAAATAATTTGGTGGTTACACAGTGCAATATAAGATACGTCATTGGAGTGAAATTTTTAAATAAATATATCCAGGCCGACCCTAACTCAGTCTATGTGTATCGAAACAAACCCTAAGATAACCTGACCTATCTAACTTACACGCAGCCAACTTTAACCATCGCTACCCTACACACAACCTATCCAACCTAATCCTAACTTAACTAAATCTACGCACAACCGATTCAAACCAATCCTAACTTTACATACATAACCAGCTCTGACACCCACCTCACTTCACCCAGACAGGAGACACGGGGAGAGGGCTACCAGACACGCACCTCTCATTCGTCAAGGATAAAAAAAAGGTACTAAAGGAGCATAACCTCGAGTGGCCCAACGTGGTCAGCGTGGAAAGATGCCGTTACGAGCCCATAAAGATGCAGAACAGGCCTATTTCTCCTTTTTATCCTTCCTTTATCACGATATATTACCTGGTCACTTATTCCACTTTGTTGGCGCTGGTTTTCCTTTGCACATATGCTGCATGTTTTTCGCCCCAGTTTTCCCCCGTAATTTTTCTCCTGTCACCTCTTCTCTCTCTCTCTCTCTCTCTCTCTCTCTCTCTCTCTCTCTCTCTCTTACATATTCACTAAAATATACTCTCTCACACACCAACTCCTTCACACTGTCACTCGTTTTCACACATTTCCATTCATCTACTTACTCTCACTTTCTCACACTCACAGCCTCACTCACACATTAATACTTTCCTACTCACTCTCTCTATTTTTGCTCCGTATGAAAATCGAACAAACATTAGCCAGATCAAACTGAAACATTTTTAAATCATGCCTAATTTCGCTTTTCCCATGAATTTATGTAATGGATTTCTTTCAAATATGGTGCTTAGACTGACAATATCAAAAGGACACTTAGAACAAGTATTAGTCAAGAAAATAACACACATATTTGGCTCCTTTTCTTCGTCTTAGCTTTTCCTAAAGTATTAACTTTTTCCTTGTTTATGTAACAGGACTACTATCCATCACACGCTTTTACCTTTCACACATCCTTTGATTGCCTTTTCTTGTGTTTTTCCCTTCTATTTTTTTTTTCTGACTTTTTCATAGCTTTATTTGTTAGCTTATATAATGTGATACTTAATTTGCAGTTTCGTTAATACTGAATGTTTAAAAGCTCTTACTATTTTTTCCCTTGTTTAAAGCTTAATCAAATTTATAAGCTTTTCCTCTCTGTAGTTTTCTTTTCTTCATTTCCTCTCACCTCTTTTCTCTTTTATTTCCATTTTATCCTGTCTTGGAGTACGGAGTTGTGTTTTTATTTTGATATATTGCCCAGCTTTTCCAGAACTCCGTCAGAGAAATATATCCATGGGATATTGATGACTGGCGTCCTTTCATCCACTTGTCGTTATTTTTTTTTTTTTCGATCTCGTTAGGGACTCTTCCCCCAAGATTCCTTCTCGTTCACGTTATTTTTTCGTATAAATAAA
>JAGKTI010000350.1:64599-78203 GCA_018397915.1 Birgus latro
CTCTCTCTCTCTCTCTCTCTCTCTCTCTCTCTCTCTCTCTCTCTCTCTCTCTCTCTCATTTCCGCAGCTAAATAAAACGTTTCTCCGCCTCAACGCGTTTTCCATTACACGTTGCATGATTAGAGCCGTATTCTTGCGTTAATTTCCCACTGTAAAATTGCGATAAAGATAGACAGATGGCAATTTTAGGCCGGGTTAGAGTGGACAGTGTATAGTAAAACTGTATATGCTAGGTTGTCTCAACTGAACATGCACATATAGTAATAGGTATACTAATATATTATCTCGCAATTTATCTCTAAAGATATTGAGCATAGTACGCAGCATGAGAGAGAGAAAGAGAGAAAGAGATTACAGCAGTTCAAGCAGAACATAATTTTCCCCCGCCGAGCAAGATTGCGGTAAGAGAGTTTTGTGTTCCGGGACTGTTTAAATTAAGGTAAAATAAAGGAAGCCATTAACGGGGGAGTTGTGGACCATTAGTGATAACGAGGCAGTTGGCAGCGCTCTCACTCACCCTACTCTGATGTATGGAGCCCACTTGTTAGAAAAATGAACTCAGTTTTTGGAAGTGAAGAGAGAGGGAGAGAGAGAAGATACAGGTGCAAGATTTGAAGAAATCAGAAGTAAGGAAGAAATAAAAACAAAATTAATATTGCTCAGATAGGAAATCGCATTAGCCAGAATTACGCTGTAGAAAAGTGTAGAAAATGAAAACAGCGTGCATTAGAAGGGGAATAATACACAGTCATATAAACTGGTCAAATACAGAAAGAACTAGAGGTGGAAATTGGAGAAATATATACCGTATCAAAAGAGAAGAGAAGAAAGAGCATGATAAGTAGGTTTTGATAAATAAAAGATCGTTAGGACTCGTAAGATGAGTCTCGTGAGATAGCAAGGTTATTGTGGGTACCGTAAGATGGCTGAGTTATTGTGGATACCGTAAAATGGTCGAGTTATTGTAGGTACTGTACGATGGCTAGGTTATTGTAGGTACTGTAATATGGCCAGGTCATTGCAGGTACTGTAAGATGGCCAGGTTATTGTAGGTGCTGTAAGATGGCCAGGTTATTGTAGGTCCTGTAATATGGACAGGTTATTGCAGGTTCTGTAAGATGGTCAGGTTATTGTAGGTACTGTAAGATGTCCAGGTTATTGTAGGTACTGTAAGATGGCCAGGTTATCGTGGGTATTGTAAGATGGCCCTGTTATTGTGGGTACTGTAAGATGGCCAAGTTATTGTAGGTACTGTAAGATGGCCAGGTTATTGTAGGAACTGTAAGATGGCCAGGTTATTGTAGGTACTGTAAGATGGCCAGGTTATCGTGGGTACCGTAAGATGGCCCTGTTATTGCAGATACTGTAAGATGGCCAGGTTACTGTAGGTATTGTAATATGACCAAGTTACTGTGGGTACCGTAAGATGGCTAGGTTACTGTGGGTACCGTATGATGGCCAGGGTACTGCAGGTAACGAGAATTCCTTGGTTAAATGACTTCCCCCTACCTGAGTCCTGGAGTTTCGTGTAGAAGCGACTAGTTTTGATAGTCTTATGAACGACGAAAAAATATTTAGGTGGCAACAGTAAGCTTCAAGTTCCCTAATCGCGATAAGGAGGGAGGATAACCCTTCTCTCCCCCTCCCCCTCACCTCTAATTTATGATCCAAGAATAAACGAAAATTTTGGCGGTCAGATAGACGACCTCTTTCCCACCCTAGTTGCACAGCCTGGACTGTGTTCAAACGTGTGGAAATTATTGATCTTTGTGTACTGACCAGTGACGATGGACCGCAAGGTAGGGTAGCTTCTTTGACTCCTCGTAAACCATTGAGCACAATGTCCTCATCAATGCTGCTTTCCCCATATAGCAAACTTTAACCAGTTTACCTGAAGCAGCTAGTCGTTTTCTGAAGGGGGTTTATTTAGCTCCATTTTCTCTGGACAGTCCATGCAAGTACAGGCAAACTATGCAGAAGAAACCCCACTAATATTATATAAAACAATGTTCACTACGCGTCTGTTCGTCCTCTTCGTCTGTAAAGTGAAGAGCCATTTTTTCCAAGCGGTTTCTATGTATATTCTTACGTAATGACAATATATTCAGCTGGAAGGAGAGGGTGATTTCCCATGGGGCCCTGAACATCTTTTATGCTTCTCTATTAACTCCCTCCACAACTTTCCTTGGCGTAGGGAGAGCTAGCCTTAATGTTCAGTATATGAAGCCTATTTTGGTCTATGAGAGAAGAATGTACAGTGGTTTCATAATAAGGAGGCTTATCTTTCCAGAGGCAGTAGGAGAAAATTTATATACGACTGTGATTATGCCATAGGAAATAAAAGAAAGAGTTGAAATATAGTGAACGAAATGCTTAGGTAGATAACGAATGGTGAACATTAGGAAGATCAGCACATACGAATAGGCAGATAGACTTATGCACGGAAATTTCTGTCACGCTGCCTCAGATACAGTACACCTTCTGAAATATGTACTTTTTAATTTATAGATGCGAGAGCAGCAGCTTTGTCCACCAGTTACTCCCTAAGATGATGAGGACTCAAGGTGCTTAATTCCCGTAGACTTTAATAAAACTATGTAATACGGCTCTAATGGTCCCTACTTTATTTATTTATTTATTTATTTTAATTACTGCATTATAGTCAGGTTGTGTCACCCTCAATATCAAACCTACTCGTTTTGAAAACCTACTTACTCTCACCCTTTCTATTCCCCCCAGAACTCACACTCATCTCTTCTCTCCATCTTCTCTCTTTTCCAAGCGACAAGCATAAATCCGTTTTATGTAACTTTTCCATCTCTTCCCTTCCGTACCCTGTTCTCTCCTTCCCCTTCATACCATCCCTCTCCTTCCCTTTCTTTCTCTTTAAATTAATCTCCTACCTCTCCAGAACATACCTTTCCCTTTCCTTACCCATCTCGAGCCTCCCCTACCAGAAACTTCCTCTCCCCTTCCACCATACTCGTCTCTCCCCTCCCTCTCCCATCCTAACATTCCCCCCCTCCCTTTCGCATCCTAACCTTCCCCCCCTCCCACTCCCATCCTAACCTTCCCCCTCCTCCCTCTCCCATCCCAACCTTCCCCCACTCCCCCACATTGATTTTTCTTCACTTCCACACCTCAGCTCATCCCTATCAATTACCTCCCTCAACCTCCACTTCACCTCCTCATAATCTAATTTCTCCCCTGTTCCATCTATAATTAATTTTAGGTTACTTCATCTCACAAGCCCGGTTCGTTGTCCTCGCCTCTGCTTTCCAATAACTACTTCCCAGCAACATCATACACTCCTAACTTCCTTACCTCCACCAGTTAATCATTCCTGTTATATTGTTTTTATCTTAACTTGGTGTAAAACTGCCATATCTCCGTCTATAATGCTGAGTTGTGCGCTGTGAAAAGGATGTAGAGTGGAGGGATAATTCCTTCCTGCCTCAGAGCTACTTGGAAACAGCCGCGAAAGGATGAAAATATGGACCAAGTTAAGGTGGAAGAGGTATCGTCACATCAGTCACATAAGTCTCCCCAATCCCCTACTCATCCCCCAGCTCACCTCCCTCCCCCCTCACCCCCAGCTAACCCCCTCCTTCCTCACCCTAGCTAACCCCCTCCTTCCTCACCCTAGCTCACCCCCCCTCTCTCCTCACCCCACACTGCTAACTTCCCCCTCGTCTTAGCCCCCTGAACGACCCCTCCAAAAAGCGACCATTACTCACACGAACCCCATAAACGACAACAGGTGGACGCTAATAGTGGAAGGGGAAGTAGTAGGTTGGCCTTTGTTAACTCGTTTCATTGTGGATTTTCCTAGGTGTTAAATTTTTGTCAGGTTCTTGTATTTATCGGGTCAGTTATTTTGATGCTTGTGTTATTATTGCTTTTGTAGGGATGGTGGTGGCTTGGTTGATGCTATGGGTGTTGGTATGTGTTGTTTTTTTTTGCAAGATTGCATGACCATGAGTGATATATTACACACCACTTTTCCCGTAAAGACTTGACGTATAAACCTCGAGTGTAGTCTCTCCATGGCAACTGGGAATAAAGGAATGCATAATGCCGTGACAATGAGCGTTGGTAAAAGAGACAAGAGGAATCAAAGCATTAGGGGGGGGAGGGAAAGAGGGTGGGAGGGAACATATAGCAAAGGTGGCCAGTCACAAACCCCTGAGTGGCCTTAAATGAGAAAGAAATTTCAACCAACCCTTGGACTCTAACTCTTCTAGACCACATCTACTTGGAGCGACTTAAGCCACTAGACCACCAGGCATCTTTTAATTGGCTATATGGTTTTCATCCAACTAAACTGTTTCTGGAGCACAAGGAACAGTCTGGCATTTAGTACATTAAAATCAATGAAGGTAACACTATCTTGCCAGAAGTAGCAGTAACTGTAGTAAACGTAGTGAATCAGTAGTTTACTATCTATCATAAGCCAGACATAAAACAATATACTGTTAAGTCGGTAAACAGTTAGGTATATAAGTGAGAGTGGTAATGCTCTCTCTCTTTCTCTTTTTTTTTTTTCTCTCTCTCTCACTGAATATTTTTTAGGAGATTATCGTCACCTCATCTTTTTCTCGTTTTAATTTATTATTTATTTATTTATTTTCCCAGAACCCAATGGTGGACCGCATAAAATTGCCTGCCCCATCCGAATGTGGCCCAAGGGCTGTGTATTTTCCAGCCCTGGCCTACATTCTTTAACCCCCCCACCCCCCCCCCCCTCTCTCCCCCCCTCTCCCTCTCTCTCTCTCTCTCTCTCTCTCTCTCTCTCTCTCTCTAGTTATACCGCTGCACACGTGTTGTTTTATAAGAGAGGAGCGGCGAAGGGAGTGTCGCTTTTGCATGGCGGGAACTGAGCAATGACTCCCTTCCAGCAGTATTCTCGTGACGTTAGGAAGTTTACTAACACCTCTTCCTTAGCTGTTTATTTCTGATTCTTCTTCGTTACTGTATGCATGTGTGTAGTTCATGCAATCAACGAGTATGTTAGTATTAAAAAGACGTAGGAAGCAAAACACAGGATATTAACTGGGTAGCTTGGAAAATATTTCGTTAATGAGGAGGTTTTAGGGAGCTTCCTTACTCGACGAGAAAAAGGGCCTTCGTCTCTCCTAATTACAGTCTCTCATAAAGCACGTTAATTGCACCATAAATAGCCATAAAGGTGTGTCTTTCTCGAGCGCTACGATATTCTTAAAGTATATAACGATAAAGAAGGGCGTCATTGTAAAACAGAGGATTTCAGCGTCTTTGTCTTCATGCAGGAACATAAACAACAATATACTCACCTCTTGGCTCCTGAATTCGTTTTTACATCGTGTTGGCTTTTTCTTTTCTTCTCCATTTTTTCATAATTTCTTTTTTTTTTTTCTGGGGGGGGAGAGGCTTAATACCATAAAATTAAGCATTCATATTTGCTTTTCTCTTCCATGTTCAGATGTTCAAAGAAGGTTGCATGCAGTGTAAAAAAATAAAATCTTTCGTTTACCGTTGATTGATAACCACTAAATGGAAATTATTACATAAAAAGAACTTTACTTACACGAGAGAGTCCTTCTATACAACAAGCAGGTGCAAGCTTATTTTTTGCTAACCACTGTGGTACATAAATCCTGTTATCAGTAAAGATAATAAAAAAACACATTTATTCCAGGTATTTCTCTCTGTCGACCACCAGACACCTTATCTAGTGATCTGTGGCATTGACAATATGATCGAGGCATTTTGTGTGTGTGTGTGTGTGTGTGTGTGAGAGAGAGAGAGAGAGAGAGAGAGAGAGAGAGGAGAGAGAGAGAGAGAGAGAGAGAGAATGTGTTTGTATGACTCCTTTCCATTGCCCTTTATACGAGTCACTTCACGAGTTTCCATTCCCGAGTTACAGTTTTTATGGCTCGTTGGTTGGCACACACCCCTGTTTTTTACTGCTACTCTTGGGCTCTTTATTGTGTTACCCGCTTGGGATCTTTTCTCTCATCTAAATGCTCTCTCTGAACTTTTCCATTCCGATTTTGAACATTGTGCGCAAACATGTTAGTGGTGGTGGTGGTGGTGGTGGTGGTGGTGATGATTAGTAGTCGTAGTAGCAGTAGTAGTAGTAGTAGTAGTAGTATGAAGTTTTCCACCTTAATCTTGAATATAATATACAACGACCATATTAACGGAGGTGGTGGTGATGGTGAAAATTAGTATTGTTATTAGTCATACAGTATCATAATAATTACCATATCTACCTGTACCTCATCGTTATTCATATTCTTATTAATAACTTCGCTGAAATGTTTGATTATTTTTACTATTTAGTCGTTTATTTAAATTCTGTTACCATTATATATATTATCGGCATCAGTATCATCATTTCTGTAACAATATTTGCGTTCAACATTCTTTTTTTTTAATCACTGTATTTCCCATCACTATTCTCACTAAACCCCTCTCAGTCTCTCCTATTTTATATAATCTCCAACCATCCATCTATCACTCTCAGCTGTGGACCCTCCGCTCTCCTAACCCTTGCCCTTCCCTCTCCCTTCCTCCCTCCACCTCCCATCCTTTCCCCTCCTACATTCTTTTCTTTCTCCTCCCCCTACCTACCTTCCGTAACCTCCCTTCCCACCCCATCCACCCACCTTCTTTCCCACCCTTCTTTCTGCCTCCCTTCCTTCCCCATTCCCCACCCCCTGTTTGCCTTCCTTCTTCCTCTCTCCTCTGCCTCTCTTCCTTCCCTTTCCTACCTCGCTTCCCTCTTTCTCCCTTCACACTCGCCCCCCCCTCTCCCCCCTGCTTCCCTTCCCACCCTCTCCCTTTCCCACCCTATCCCTTTCCCACCCTATCCCTTTCCCCCTTCCCTCCCTCAGTCCTTTTCTCATTAATCATCCAAAACGAAATCCATCCCAAACTCATATTCGAAGTTTTTGAGAGGGATTTTTTGTCGTTTTCCTTTATAGATAGTATCGTTTGTCAAGTTTTTATATCGGTTCAGCTGCCATCCAGTCGTACACATAGATATATTTTTTAGGATATGTGGTTTTATGTGGTGACTTAATAATATATACATTTTAGGGCATGTGTTTTCATGTGGCTTCGTAGTAACATACATGATTTTCTTTAGCGTCACCTGTAATTTAGTTTTTGTCAAAGAACTTATATATTCCTTCGTTATTCATTTTTTTTTTTACAGGCTTCGTTTAATATTCTGTTTGCCTGTGTGTTTCTGCACACACATAATGGCCTTTGGTAAAATATCGGTTAATAACTTTCCTATTTTTTTCCCAGACAAGTAGGTGATGTAGTATCGTAACGCTTTTTCCTTTGTTTTTTCACCTGCAGAGTACGATAGCTTACTACGCTCGATCTTCCCTGTACACTGCTCATTATTTTTTCCCTGCACTGAATATTGAGCCTTATAATTTCTCCACAGAGAATTCTGTACAAGGGTAAGGAAAATAGGGAGAGGGTTAAGCCTGAGTATCTTTCTGCTGATCAAGTAGCATAGTTACTGTGGTCGATACTGCACTATACACAACCTTGTAGAATATGTGTAAACCTGATACTGTTTACTTTCTCTTTGTGTTCTTCAATACTATTTTCTTCCTACCAATTCTACGATATTTTTCGTCATTTATTTACTGGTCCATTCTTCCTCTTTCCCAACTCTTCTCTCTTTTCTACCATATACTCTCCTCCTACTCTTCCATTTCTACACTCATCTTCTACTTTTTGCTCCTCACCTCCTCCACTTCTTTTACTCTTCGCCCTCGCACTCAATAAGGTCATTACTCTTGCCTGGACCCCCCTTGCCGTGTATTGATTGTGCATTAGTTTTGCCATGAATAGTTCGCCTGTATCATGTGAGGGGAGGGGGTAACGGAGAGGGATGGCAGAAAAGGGGGAGTGGAAGGAAATTGGAAAAAGGGAGAGTAAAAGGAGGGGATAAGAAGGAAAGGGGGAAAGAGAAGCAGGAATGGGGGAAAGGGGAAGGAGGAAAGGAAAACGTGAGGAAAAATTGATAGATAGATAGTTATACACAAACACACGCACACACACACACACCAATACAGAGAGAGAGAGAGAGAGAGAGAGAGAGAGAGAGGATCATGTATTCCCTCTCCCTATCAGTCTCTCCTCCTGGTAATCTTTCTGGAAAATTTATCTTTTCCCTGAACTACACTCGGATTTTTTTATAGTTTTTTATTAGTTTTTTTTTGGGGGGGGGAGGGGGGAGGTCCATTTGTCGTTTGTCGTTTCTGCCGTCGAATCCTGTCCATTTTCTAGCTTGAATTTGATGTTTTTTCTTCTTCCTTTCCTCCTCCTCCCCACCTCCTCCTCCTTTGCTTCGTTTCTTCCTTTTCTTACCTCCTTTTATTCCTCCTCCTTTTCTCCGTTCTCTTTGCTAATCCTCTTCCTTTCTCCCTCCTAGTCATCTTCCTCATTTTCGTCACCATCCTCCATTCTTTTCATCATTTTCCTTCTTTTTCTTCTTCTTCCTCCTCCTCCTCCTCCCTTTTTCTTCTTCATCTTCCTCATGTCTTTCCTCCTCTTCCCCCTTTCTTCTTCTCCCTTCTTCTTCTTCCTTCAGCTCCCGTTCACAAAATTCTTCCTCGACTATTGGTTTCCATCGCCCCTGGCATTCCTTCCGCCTCTTGTTTCTCTTCCTTCACAGATATTTTACTTTCTTACAACTTAGTGACATGTGCTTCCTTTTCTTCTTCCTCCCTTCTTCCTCCTTCTTGCCTTCTCTCTTCTTCTTCTTTCGTTCCATTTTTCCTCCTTTCTTCTCTTCTCTTCTCTTCTTCTTCCTTTCTTTCCTTCTCTTCTTCCTTTCTTTCTGTTCTCCATCTATATCTTAACAGCATCCCTCCTTCTTTCCCTTTTCCTTCTTATTCCTCTTTCCCTTCTTATTCTTCCTTCCCTCCTCTTTTTCCCCTTCCTATATTTTTTCCTTATTCCCCTCTTCCTTTTTTCCCTCCTCTTTCTATCTTACTTATATACATTGATTTTTTCCTTTCTTTTACTTCCATCCCTTCTTCATTCTCCTTCCCATTTTTTTCCATCCTTTTGTCATCAATTCTTCCTTCCTTTTTCTCTTTTTTCCCTTCCATTAATTCCATCTACTTCCTTCCCTTCTTCTTCAATCATCTCTCTTGCACCTTGCTCGCAATGTCCTTCCCTTCTTCACCTTCCTTCCCTTATTCTACTGTTTTCCTCTCCTCTTCCTCATTCCTCCTTCCCCTCTCCTTCCTTCTTTCTTCCTGGCTATCCCTTCCGTCTCCTCCCTCTCTCCTTCTCCCTCCTCTCTCCCTCCTTCTCCCCGATTCCTTCCCCTCCTCGTTCTCCCTTTCTCCTTCCTCCCCCTTTCTTCTTAACTTCATCTTCCTATCCTTATTTTTTTTCTTCATTCTTTCTTCTTTCTCCATACCTCCTGTTTTTCCTCCTCCTTTCCTCTTCTTGTTCCAAATACCTTCTTTTTTTCCCTCCTCCTCATTCTTCTTTCTTTTCTCTTCTCTCTTCTGTCCTTCCTTCCTTCCGTGCTCATTTCTCTCTTCATTCGTCCCTTCTCCTGCCTTCCTGCCTTCCATCTTTCTTTCAGTCTTTCCCTTCTTCATTTTCTCCTTCCCTAGTCCTCCCTCACCTCTCCTCCTCCTCCTCCTCCCCCTCCTCCTGCCTGTGAGAGGTTTATGAGCTCAACCTAGCGCTCAATATCCTCCATGTCGCTTTTCCTCTCCCTCACTCTTCCTCTCACTCTCATTCTCTCACTCCATCTCTCACTCACTCTTCTCCCTCCCTCTCTCATTCCCCCACTTTATCACTTTCATTTTCTCACATCCTCACTCATTTTCCTACATCCTCATTCCACACCATATGCCACCCTCCTTCCTTCACTCCACACCTCCTCATGCCAGTCTTCCTCCCTTACCTTCCTCATGCCACATCTTACACTCATTCTCCCTATTCACCTTTCCTCATTCTACTTTTGCTCCCTTACCTACCTCATGTATTGCCTTCTGCTTCTCATTCTTCTTCTACATTCTTCCTCATGCCACTCTTACTCCCTCACTCCACACATCTTCCTGCCACCCACCCTCCCTCGCCTCCCTCATTCCACACCCCATACCACTCTTCTCCCTTCACTCCACACTACTTCATGCCACTCTTTCCTTCTTCACCTCTCTCACTCCCCACCTCCTCGTATCTTTCTCTCTTACCATCCTCCCTCATTCCCAGTTTCTCTCTCTCTCTCTCTCTCTCTCTCTCTCTCTCTCTCTCTCTCTCTCTCTCTCTCTCTCTCTCTCTCTCTCTCTCTCTCACACACACACACACACACACACACACACACACACCTTCCCTTAATAACCCATTCCTTTACACCTGCCAATTCCTTACTCTCTTCAGTATCTCTCTCGAATTCTCCCTTTCCCTTTCTAACCCCTCTTTCATTCCCTCACCCTTCTCTCCCTTCCCTTCCTTTTTTTTTTCTCTCTTTTCCCTCCGACTCATTTCTGCTCATTACCACACCTACCCTGTTTATCACCTGCTTATCACTCTCTGTTCCCTCATTTCATTTTTTCTTCCTCTCTCCCCTTTCATGTCTCGCTTCTCTCACCCCTCTGTCTCTTCATCATCTTCTTCTCCCCCTACCTCAGGAGTTTTGATTATATTCCCATTTCCTGGTCCAGTAATTTATTCCCCCTTATTATTTTCTACCTCACACCCTTCCCCATTCTCCCCCCCCCTCCCACCTTCACTTTCTCCTACCCTCTTGATTTTCTTCCTCCTCTCACTTCCGTACCCGCCCCCCATCCTCTCTCTCTCTCTCTCCCCTTTACTTCCTGTTACCTTTCCCTAACACCTTATTTTTCTATCACACACTATTCTTTCCTCACCCTTCTCTTCCCATGTCTTTTCCTTAATCTTCCTACTGCCCCCTTTTTTCTCTGGCCCACTCCCTCCTTCCTCTCTTACTTCTCCTTCTATCTCCATTATTCTAACCTCCACCTGAGTCTCGCTTTCCTTCTTCCCTCCCCCTCACTATTATTCTCTGAACATCTCTTTCTTTCTGTAATATAACCCTCTTTTCTCACGCATGCTTTCACTCTAGACTTTCCCTACCTTATTCTTTCCTGGCTACCTCCCTTGCTCAGTCACTCTTCCCTCCCTGCTTGCACCCTTCATCCATCTCTTTCTCCCTCTTCATTAGGCTACACTCACTTCTCCCTTAGCCACCATTCCCTTCCCCATCTTTCATCCTCCCTACCTACACCATCCTCCCTCCCTTCCTCCCTGCTTCCCTCTTCCTTTCCTTCCTCCCTCAGTTTCTCACTTCTTTCTTATACTTCCACCCCTCAATCACGCTTCTCTCTTTCGTTCCTCATTTCTCCTCCCACGCCATTCATTCTAGCTGCCTCTCTTCTTCATTCACCTTTCCCTCCCTCTCTGCTACCTTGCCTTTCCCATCCTTTGCATCCCCCACCATTCTTTCCCTCGTACCTGATTTCCCTTCCCACATCATTCTTTTCTGGCTCCTCTCTTTTCTGCTTACCTACCCCTCCCTCTTTCTCCATTACGCCCTCATCCTCTCCCCACTTATTACCTCCCCAACCCTCCTCTCCCCGCCCCCTCACACATACTCTCACGCTACGCTGCACTTAAGGCTACAGTCTCTGGGGGAATTTCTTACACATCCAATTACATGCCTTCCCGTCTGACCTCCTGCACTCTTTTGCATTAAGTCACACGTGCAGGCAGAGAAATTCTGTGAGGGTGTATTTTTAAGCGGAGGCATTATTTTTCAGCTTCCTTCGCTATAGTTCAGGCTTTTCTTTACTCTGTCATTCTCGCCTTTCTTTCTTAGGGATTTTCTTTTCTCCGTCTTATCCAAGTTTTATATTTCTATTTCACTTAATGCTCAATATTTGTTTTTTAATTGCCTTTTTACTTTTCATAAGCGAATTGCTTTTTTACTCTCCTTAATTTCTGTCTGACGATATTCTTTTTACCTTTCCGAAATATTTTCTCCATTTGTCGTTTCTTATAAGCAACGTCTGCGTTCCTTAGATGCAGTTTCACACATTCACACCTTTAGTCGTTCTCCAGGTGCGTTTTTTTTTTCACTGTTTTCGGTATTCATTTAAACCTCTCAGTATTCAGTGTATTCAGTAAGCCGTTCAAGTCACTGTCCCTTCTCAGTTTCTGCCACAAACCCAGATTCACTTCTTCCTTAAGTATTTCCTGCGTTCAGATTTCTTCCATTCAAATTTATCATTTTCGCTTTAGCCCTCTCAATCTTACCTGCATGTCTTCTTCACCACACCTGCCCCACTCACCTCTGTGCTACGTCTCACCTGCGCCAGTCACCTCTCTTCATCACCACACCTCTGTTCTTCACCTCACCTACCTCAGCTATCTCTGTTCTTCACCACAATTCTCTTCTTCGCCTCACCTATCTTACCTTTGTTCTTCATCTGACCTTCTCCACTCACCTTTGTTCTTCATCTCACCTGCCCTACTCATCTGTTCTTTACCACACTTGTCCCACTCATCTCTTTATCACACCTCCCCCACTCACCTCTCAAATCGTCCTTCCCTTCTACACTCCTGTTTATCTTGCCTTTCGCTCACTTCTAAACATACACCTCATTTCTCACATCTCTTTTCAGTCATACAAGTCAGATACACGCAGCCTCTCTCGTCCCTCATATCCTGCAGTCAGCTCTCACTCTCATCTCTTACCTCTCACACTCACTTCCATTCTCACCTCTAGCCTCCTACAGTCACCTCTATCATCTCTCGTCTCAACTCTCACAGTCCTTCCACATTCATCTCTCACCTCTTACAGGCACTTCTAACCCTTGCCCTTCACTCTTCTCACGCTCGCTTGTCACCTCTCACAAACTCTTCTTCCTCTCGGTTTTCAAATCTCACACAAAATTTAAGTCTTTAGGTTTCTACATTCCACTGCCAGGTGAATAAAAATGACTTAGTTGTAAATAAATACTAGAGTTGTTCCGAGCAGGGGGGTTAATAATCCAAGCAGTCAAAATTTCGGGCTCCTATAACTCACCTTCAGCTCAAGAAAATCGTTTGGCTTTAACATGAATAGAATATTAATGTTGTCTTTAGTCAGAATAGAGTACTAGCTTCGTCTTTAGCTGGAAGAGAATAATAGATTTGTTCAGTTCGTGAGAGGGAGGACCGAAGACACTCATTCCTCAGACTATTATCATTCCTAATCTTCCTGTCACTTTACCTCCAGACGTGATCCTTACGAATAACACCGCCCCTCTTACCTAATCCTCATCCCCTCCCTCCCGCCTTCCATCCCCTCATCAGTTACCTGTCCTCTAATCCTCACCTGACAAACGCACCTCCACCCTCACGCACCCTCTCAGACCTTCACGTGCCCCCCACTCTCAACTTTTTAATCCTATCCTCAAACTTACGCAGTCGGAGGGAATAAATGTGAGAGTCGTGAGGTTAGAGAGAGAGAGAGAGAGAGAGAGTACGCTAGCACTCAGCAGCAGTTTATGGAGCTTTGGTCAATGCTTTCTTTTTTCGCTCTCCTCCCTTTGGTTGTGTTTCTCTCT
>JAGKTI010000350.1:78623-100454 GCA_018397915.1 Birgus latro
CCTCTGTCCTCAACCCCTCCCCCCTCCTCCTCCACTCCACTTCACTGTCTTTCAGTCTGGTATCTCCGCTCACACACTCCACTCCACCGGTCCTCCTCATCATTGCACCGTCGCTACTTCTGTTATTATTATTATTGTTATTATTATTATTATTATTATTATTATTATTATTATTATTATTTACCAGTAGCAGTAGTGGTGACGGTGGTAATAGTATCCCCATCATCATAATTTGCACCACTTCTCTCTCCCTAACACTCCTGCCGGTCCTGCTCACTCATGACTTCCATCTCAAGCTTTCATGCCGCATAGTCGTACTGGCCCCTCTCTCTCCGCGTCACTTGCCACAACTGCTCCAATACCAATCTTCGTAAATTCAACTTTCATTCTCGTTCACCTGCTCCCTCCTCTACCTCTCCCTACCAAACCAATCACTGTGTTCTTCTCTTACTCGTAGCACACCTTGCGTTCTGTCTAACAATTTTCTCTAATGCTCGTTCTTCAACTCCTCTTCGTTTGTTTTAGCATCATTTCCTTTATCACCCTCAGGTAATGACACCTGCTATTGCGCCACCAGAATTATTTATCTAAGTCACCCTCTCATTCCATCGTCAGTCCCTCTATCGCCCTTCCTCGACCCTTTCTCATCCACGCTTCCCGTTCTACCTCGAGTAGATTAGGGCTCCCGAACTTTTTCACTCCCTCTTCTATCATCTAATCCTTTCTCTACTTTCTCCTAAGTATTTCAGTCGTTCTTCATTTTCTAAAAACTGTTTCTTCCTCTTCCTCCCTTCTCCATCCCCATTTTGGCTACCCCTTTGATGCTTTCCATACTGCTAAATTATTCTCTCCTTTCATTCAAACGCCCACTCCTACCACCTCGTCTCATATCAATCTCCCTTCCTCCCTGCATCATCCGATTTCTTCTTCCCTCCCCGATAAACCTGTCAGTCCCCTTTTCCCTCCCTCACTGTCTGTAGCAAGCAGCCTCGAAAGGACCATTAGGTCTGTTACTGTTTGCTCTCCTGTGCACTCCTTTGTACTCCTTGTTATCGTTTCCTTTTAACCCTCCCTCCACCTACATCTAGCTCTCCCATCCCCTCTTCCTCGTTAACTTCCACCTCTTCCAACCATCGCCTTATCTTCTTTCAACCTCATTCCGAACATCCCTCTCATTCCCCATTTCTTGGCGTCCCGTCCTCTCTTCCTACCCCATCTACGTAAAAGTCTCTTCCTCCTCCTCTCATTTCTCTCCATCCAACCTCCTTAAGGCTCAGCCTCGTTTCCTCTTCTTGTCTCCCATTCCTCCCTCCTTTGTACTCCTACCATCAGTTATCTACCTTCCCCTTTCCTGTCTCCTCTTCCTCCCTCTTTCCCTTGCTTTTCTACTATTGTAAGAGACTCCATACAACAGCCATAGCCAAACCTACCTTGCACGAGAAGTGGTAGTCTCGAACTCATTAATAGATCTGTTGCTGTTTGCTTTCCTTCGTACCTCTTTGTATTTTTCATTATTGTCCCTGTTCCGTATCCTTCTCATTGATCAGCCTTGTCTTATTCCTCTCCTAATGCTTCCTATTTCCTCTTATTCCCTCTTCAACTTTAGTCCTCCTTACTTAATTCTCGCCCTGCACTCCCAGTTTCCTCTACTCCTCAGACCAGTTCAGCCCTCCTGTCTTTCTCGCTGACTGATACTCCCAGCTTCTTCCCATCTTCACTCTAATTTAGTCCTGTTTTTATTCTAGCTTGAATCTCCGCGTTTCCTGTTTTCCCCTCTTTAGGTAACTCCTTTCTTTTTCCTAGGATACTTTCCCCGTTTCCTCCTATGGCTGGTCTAATTTTGTCCTGCGTTGTTTCCGTGCATATTCTCCACGATTCTTCCTCTGTCGACTCCCAGTTGCCTCGTGTCCTTCTCGTCAGTGACATTGCAAATTGCGTCCAACTGGCGTCGAGGTGATATCCGTGTCTGGAGCATAACATATCAGCCCACCGCCGGCCTCCCACCCCAATCCCTCGCCCACCCAACCCCACCCCGACTCCCTCCCCACCCCGCCACTTCCCTGGACCCTTCCCCACCCCGCCCCGCCCCGACCCCTTACCCGCCCCGCCCCCCGCTCGATGTGTCCAGAGTTCACACGAGGCCCACCCGAGAGGAAGGTCAGTGAGGAAGATGAGGCTGTTTCCGAGACTAATCTCCCCCACTACACTGCTCCCGACGACTGAAGACGACTTTGTGCCTGTTCATCTGGAAAATTGAGGAAGAGGAAAACTGGCCACGTTTGCAGATAAGCCATTCCGTTTCTGACACTTATGGACAATGTGGTGCTTTTATTCCAGCCTTGAACTGGAAAGAGGCTTAGGTGAACCCGGGAAAGAAACATGGGAAAGCAGATCATTTTAGAGTGTAATCCAACCCTTTTCTGTCCTTTGCTTGCTGCGGCAGACGGATTGGTGTCTGCTTTACAACCAGGTCTCATTGAATAAGAACTCTGAGTCCGCGGGAAGGAAATGTAAATGAGAGAGTTTCAGAAAATTTATCCCCCTCGGTGTACACCTTTTCGTGCAGAAGTTGACGTTCCAGTGTCTAGTAATCCTGACTCAAAGACGGAAAAATGAAAAACAGAAGGGAAACCTTGAGAAAACAGAAGTAGGGGCAATGGAAATCGATACCCTAGTAATGGTGCCATCCATCTCATATACTTATTGATATTCTGGTGCCAGTGAAGCAGATACAGATTAGTGACGTAAGTTTAGGTGCCTCGAAGTGTTAGAGTGATGTCAAGAAAACATATATAAATCTCCAGTGAAACTTTAAGCGAACACGTGGAAAATACCAGCAGGAGTGAAGAAAGGTGGATGAAGTATTGCTTAAAACAAACTTATGACTCTTAGTCATCTTAAACCATCTGCTGACAGTGAGATATGGTGTATTTGTTCTGAGTGCCGCAACAAACTTAACTCAGAGTCACCCGTGAGATAAAATATGCAGTACGAGAATTACATCGTAAGCTAAATAAAAATACATACTTCAGTATTACGCCAAGGTTAATCACTTCACAACAGTTACGTCTTTGTATATTCTTGCTGCCAACAGACGAGTTTTACCCAGCTTTTAGGAGAGATGTCCGGGGGTGAAAGGGTTGCAGAAAATTTCCATTAACTCCTTTACTACAAGAAATCTTACCTTAGCTGAATAAAGTCGTCTGGCTGAAGCAAAAAGTCAACACAGTATCATTCCACTGAAGGGGGTTACATAAGGTTTAAATTCCACTACTGAGAGAGGCTTCCTTTTGATATGAATTATCTGGCAGTTGCAAGGATAAAATGTAAAAAGTCATGATCGTTAATAGTAATAATAATAATAAATATCTGCAAGTCCTCGCTCACTAAAAATCAGTAATTGAAAACTGCAGAAGTGTCAAGTGCAAATAAGACTCGACTACCTCCTGCCTAACCAATCAGTGAGGCTCTCTGGAGGATCGACCCCATCGTAAAATATCAGTGGGAGAAAAGTTGAGTGCTTCAGTTATGGAGGGATATAAGACGCCAGTTTAACCTACCTCTCTTTTCCTCACTTGCACACTTTCTCATTCTCCCAAGCTACGTCTTACTCTGTCTCACTTTAACTCTCTCTCTCTCAATCCTTCATTTCCACACTTTCATTTTTACAGTCACAGTCTAACCCTTACTCCCTGACTCTGACTTGTACTCCCTGACTGTTCTTCACTCCCTGGGTTTTTTTCTGCATTCTTTCACTCAAATATTTACTCTTTCACTTGCAACCCTCCACTCTCAAAATATTCCAGTTCTGCTCTCTATCTCCTTGACTGTACACCTTCACTCAGTTTCAGTGTTTCACCTCTCTCTCTCTCTCTCTCTCTCTCTCTCTCTCTCTCTCTCTCTCTCACACACACACACACACACACACACACACACTTCCTTACCCCATCTCTCACTCCCACAAGTAAGTCTAATTCAAGGCTGTTACCCTTTAGAAAGCGGGAGACTTAATAAGGGCCCTCTCTGCAGGTAATCTGGGGGAGAATAAATTAGTTAGGATGACGTGATACCCCGGAGGTCTGCATAAAGTCGTCACTGGTCACGGAAATAGTTGAGTAGCCAGTTTCCTGAGATCAGAAAATTACTCTCTAATCGAGAGGTGTTCAGTGTCAGTCAGCTTTTTTTATTATGTCACGTAGGAATTCATAATATAAATTTTCCCTAATCCAGAGGGTGTTCAGTGTAAGTTAAAAATACCATTATAAAGGAAAAGGTATTTATATTGGCATTATTCGTAAGAGCTCGTACCAAATTTCTGGAGTTTTTTCGTACCATAACATTCTGCGTATTTAGGTACGGTCACTCAGTACTTCAATAGCAAGATATATAAAGAGAGACAGAACGGAAATTTCTCTTCGTTGTAAATCCAAATATGAGAGCAGGTAATTAATAGTGAATAATAATTAAAAAGGTAAATAAGAGAGTTTCTCCTACAAAGCATTCTGGGAATTTCAGGTCCTTGAAACTTTGGCTTCTGAATTACTGGTTAAGCAGATAATAAGGTATAAGAGTAACTGAACATGTTGATAATCTGGAAAATGAGAGACTGAGTTGAAAAGTGCATGTGAGCAAGATGAAGAGGGGAGGGGAAGACGGGGAAACCAAGGATGAGATGGAAGACTGGGGTAGAGAAATTTAGGAGAGAGGAGGGTGTGAGTTAGAGGGAGGGAAGTGAAATGGCAGGGGGAAGGGCAACGGGGAGACGATTTGTTTGTGGTCACGCCTTTTAGGATTAAGGTTACTGGCGATAGATAGACAGATAGAAAACTGATATCTAGAAGTTATGTGTTGATAAAACAGTATAGGAATAACGGAGTACATGGAAACTGAGCCATCTTTAACTGGCATATAAAATTTAATACATGGATTAGAGATGACCTGGTATCATCGTGTATGGTTCGTAGGAGGGGAGTCGGGCCTCAGGGAAAGGGTGTTACAGTCTATGCCCAGAGTTAGAAAAAAAAAAAAAAAAGGAAAGAGAGAGAAAGAAAAGAATGAAACAAATCAAGAAGCACTCAATAGCAGACTTACACTCTCTTTCCATGCGTACTTACACTCTCTCTCCATGCGTACTTACACTCTCTCTCCATCCAGTATTACATCCTCTCTCTCCTTGCATACCTACACACTCTCTCTTCTTCCATACTTACAAACTAAGGCTCACAGAGACTGACGCTAAGATCAATGCCAAGGCCCCTGAGTTAAATCCGCGTTTCCTACGCTCTGAATAAAAAATTATGATAAAATTTCAGTTCCTTGTTCGCAGCCATTGATTCCACTGCAGCCAGGAGGGGGACAGACTCAAGGTCGTGATTCTGTCAGGGAACGTAGGTCAATGTCCCATCATCATCATCACCATCATTATCTTCTTCACTCTATCATCATTATCATCACCCAGCATGAGGGATATTTATATAACCACCCTACATAATACCACTATCTACTTCAACTCTCTTCTGTTTCACCGTCTGTGCCTTGTATCTGTCCTACCCTCCTCCAAGCCCCCTATGCCTTTTCCCGTTTGCACAGCCACGCTACTCCGCCAAGGGTTATGTCCATGCCACCGCGTGAAGGCCGTCACTGAGCAATTGAAAAACCGTAGTCAGAATCTTAAGGAGCTAAATGAGAACCCTGACGAACGTAAGAATCCTGAAGAAAGAATCATACTGAGGGAATGTACGTCGGAATCTTAAGGAACGTACCGAAAGAGAACGTATTTATGAAATTTCGAGGAGCCTGTAAGAATATAGAGAAATATGACTCCGATCTATGAGAGAGAGAGAGAGAGAGAGAGAGAGAGAGAGAGAGAGAGAGAGAGGGCGGGGGGAGGGAAGAAGCATGATGAGGGTCAGTATATGTGAGGGAAGTGCGGGTCGTGGGTGGAAGGAGAGAGTCGCGGTTAAAACTAGCTTTCACGAGAGAGAGAGAAAGAGAGAAAAAGAAAGGGGGGGGAGGGAGATATGGAAAGTGGATGAGAGGGAGAGGAGAGAGAGGAAGGAAGGGAGAGGGAGGGGGAGAGAGAGTCCACTGCACATACCAACCTACGCTTTTCAATTTACTCGTGCGTGTTAACCTTGTCGATTCCTTATTCAGTATTAAGCACCATAACTGTACATAAAAGACATCTATTTTCCTCACAATATCTTACAAGGAGAACAAGAAGACGGTGATGGATCCCTATCGACTACACGAGGGACATAAATACTGACATTCAGTTTATGAAGTCTTAGTGATACCCAACTATGATAGACAACCGTTCAATTTACAATCCAGGTTCCCATTTCACTTCTAGGTACTAACAAGCTGGGGTAGTAAATCCCTGGCCCAAAGATCTCATGGATGGAATCGAACCCAGCACTGAGTTGCGGATCAAGTAAGTTTCCCAGTACACCACCGGCACCCCCTGAACGTCGCAAATCAGGGTGTAGGTATGGAAGGGGGCATAGGGATTTTTTTTTCCTTTATAGGGGTGAGAGAATCGCGCCTTGAAAGAAAAAAATAGTCTTTGCTCATCGAATCCACAAGTTAGTCAATATTTTAGAAACTCACAGCACTAGATTGTCTTTTATATCAGTTTATTTCCTCCTTCATATGTTGTCCTGAAGAGAACAATTTGAACTCCTAACGCTATAGATTTTTCCTATCCCAATATATGTAGGCAAAAAACAAATCTTTTTCCTGGACAGAACAATTCGCATTCCACTTGCAATATATTTTATTCATTTAAATATATGTAAGTCAGTAACAGATCTAGTCAAACGTGAAAGGACCAAGTCACTTCCTGTAACGAGACCTTGACAGAAAATTGTAGGTAGGACACTACTTTGTAATATATCGCCCGTGCCAAATTCTCATACCCAGTCCACTATTCTTGTTTCTCTACTATTTTCTCCGACCTTCCAATTCTCTTGATTCATTTCCTTCCCCATCAACACGCATCCCACCTAAATCACGGGAAAAGAAGGTGGGCGAGATGGATGGCATTGGTTTCTTCCACTGACTTTGCTTTACATCTTCCTGTATTGATCGCTACCCAGGTCCACGTCAAGGGCCTCTGATTTTAACTCCTAATGCCTGTCAGGAATTGTTGGATACTTCCCAAACGCGACCAGCCATGCCAGCTCGAACTCACGCCACCACGCACACACAAACACACAGTCGCACACAACACACATACATACACACATTCACACACACACACACATTCGCACACACATAAAGACACAGACGCACACAAAAACAGTCACACCCAGACGAAAATAAGCGCACACAGAAAAACCGTCATGTGCGCACCTAAGTTTCCTATAGACATGCGATCAGTTCAACATTCGATACACCTCTCTCAACATGTCTCCTTTCCTCACGACTGTTTCTCTCTCTCTCTCTCTCTCTCTCTCTCTCTCTCTCTCTCTCTCTCTCTCTCTCTCTCTCTCTCTCAGAATCACCTTTATTCTTACATTAACTGCATTTCTCCATCACACACACACACATACACACACACACGCACACACACACACACGCACGCACGCACGCTCTGGTCTGGTAATTTCTGGTGCCAGTCTCAAACAATGCTTCTTCCTGTGATGATTTTGCCTCCCCTTTGAAGCCTCTCCCCAGACGCGCCCCACAAAACACAATTACCTCCCCAGAGACAGTGCTTGTGTTGGCGGAGGTATTTTGCGAGGTTTATTTGGTGAGTGGATGGCCAGAAGGAATGTGGACACAAAAAATGTTGATGGCTGTGGGAAAGAGAGAAAGAGAGGGGGGGGAGAAGGGGGAAGGAGGGGAGCAAACTGTGAGTAAATGAAGGTGAAAGCATTGAGAACGAGTGAATGTGTACACACACACACACACACACACACACACACACAGAATGCACGAGGGATGGGAAGTTAAAGGGGAAAAAAAAGACTGAGAAGGAAAATAACAAGAAAGGAGTCTTGTTCCATTCCTTCCTAGGTGTGGCCAGTCAAAGTGAATAGAAGGAGATATACTGAAGGAAGGAAAGTACTGTTTATCGAAGGCTTTTGTAGACGATCAAGACAGCAAAGAAAAAGAAGGTTGTGTAAATGATCAGCACAACAAATTTTGGTACTATGAACAGCGTTAAATGAGGAACAGTACTGTACTAAACAGTACTGTATTCGTTTACGACTATATTATGAAAGCACTGGGGTAATGCATTTCAGATAAAACTGACACTCATATCTATATAATATTATACCTATAATATAAACCAGATTCTCTGATCCTATGTAATAATGGTTGTAGGTAGGCAAGCGAAATGGATGATGCAGTGAGAGGCGTTTAAATATTACTAAATGTTGGCAATGCTTTAAGTGTTTTTATTTCGTTTTAGTATTCATCTCCGGACATCAGTAGAAGACATTTCATTATAAAAAATAATAGATTACTACCGTCTGTACATCAGTCTTAAAGATATGTTTAGAATATAGCAGTAGACATCCCCAAGTGGTGATATGTGAGGAGATATGGATGGTTACAACTTAAGAATGAACCCTCCTCGTTTGTGTTCCCGAGCTGAATGGTAATGAACAGTGTCATTTAGTGTAACTTATCTCTTTACCAATGAATGGAGTTCAGTGTATAATAATCACGAACAGCATCCTTTAGTATAACTCTCTCCTTACTAACGAGACCCACTTTGCAGAGATGATTGATCGATTAACAGTTGTTTATCAGTGTGTTCAAGATCCTTCGTTTATGTGCCATCAGAGTTGAACTTGATCCTGTCTGTCATCGACCAGCGCAACTGTTTAAAGATATCCAGCGATCAGTGAAAAAATCTAATTATTTAATAGACAAGTGCGAGAATTCAGCATGCTTCATAGGACCATACCTTATCAGCAACTCTCTTCTCGTCCTTCATCACACTGATAACATATAAAAAGGTATAAGAAAAGAGAGAACTTTCCACAAATGGCCACACCGTCAGTGAGGCTAGCGTGTGAGAGGGGAGAATTGACCAGTTTACAGCCATCGCAGCCGGGCAAGAGAAACATGTCGCAGCTTCACACCAAGACCAACACCGTCATCACTCTCTCGAAGCCACTGGAGGAGAAACTACCATCCTCACCACCATCGCCACAACCACCATTATCACCACAGTCACCACCCAGGCCACAAACTCCCCAGCTGTCGTCACCACCCTCACCGCGTTTGCCACAGTCACCACCACCGCCACAATCACCACAGCTACCACCATCGCCAAAGCAGCCACTCTCCCCACAGCTACTAACATCACCAAGGCCAGCACAGACCCCACAACTGCTACTGTGGCCACAACTACCACATTCGCCTAAGACACCAAGCACCAAAGTACAGAAGTTTTCCACGGGTCAGACCTCCAAAACTCAGACTATTCAGGTTAGTAGGTTAAAGAGGGAAAATAATGACACACACACACACACACACACACACACAGAGCGCTCACCGAAAACCTGACCTCGACTTTCATCGTGGCGGAAGATGCATCAACGTTCCTTCTTTTTNGAGAGAGAGAGAAAAAAAAATGGAGTTGCATGGGAACGCTTGAAGTCCTGTGCCAGCTGATGACACACACACACACACACACACACACACACACACACACACACACAGAGCGCTCACCGAAAACCTGACCTCGACTTTCATCGTGGCGGAAGATGCATCAACGTTCCTTCTTTTTCAGGTGGAAATTACAGTTTTACGAGGCTGTGTTAATCCCACCAAAACTGCGCTCAGGAGGGATATGAGAGAGAGAGAGAGAGAGAGAGAGAGGGGGGGGGAGGGAGTATTACCTTAAATGCAGTCTTGTGCCTGGTTGCAGAAAAACGCACTGTTATGTATAAAGGAGCATTATTAAAGAAAATGAATATACATGCCACAGAATGGAATTATTCTGTACCTTTAATCGTTTCCTTTTTTTTTTCTGCAGGGATTTTCTGTGAACTTAATAAAATCAACCGTCGTTCAATGGAAAAAAAAAAAACAATTTTTTAATAATACTCAGCAAGAACTTTAATGGTGATAGTTTTTAGTATTGTAAGTGCTGTGGGAATCTCTCCGGTGTGTTGAAATCGTCTAACAGCTGTGGAATAGAAATGCAAAGAGGGTATTTCGTTGTAGCTGAGCTAATTTTTTGGCGTATAGCTTATGTGTACAATCATTGTTTAATATTCACCTCCTGCAACGAACTTAGACGGAGGTTTTGTGTTCATCTGTGTCTGTGTGTCTGGCTTTCTGTTTGAGTACAAGATATTTGAAGAAGCTGTTATCGGATTTCAGTTAAATATAGCGGATAGGTAGGAGAAGTTTATTAAATTTTGAGGTGGATCCGGATCCGAATGCAAAAATAAGCAATAAATTAGCATCGTCGGAGGCATGCTCCCTCTGAGACTGTGTAACAGGGAATACTAAGACCGTTCGGTTAACTGACTGTGTGAGACCGTAAAAGTATTCATCATGCAGGAGAGGAGGAAAACAGTGAATCATAATTTTATCGGCGTTGGCGGAGGTATGCGTTCTCTGAGTGCTTTCTACTTATTTATGTATCTGCCTATCAGTCAGTCAGTTGGTCTGTCTCTTTATCTATCAGTGTAAACCGAACCGTAAACAATGTCTAGGAATACGTCTAACAGAGAGGTCGCGCCTTACCCACAACAATGCACCGAGGTCATCAGCGTCTTAGCAGGTCAGATTCCAAGGTAATTCCCCTTTCCATCAATATAATCATCAGAAATTTGAGAATCCATCACCAGCCCAATCAACGTGCGATTTTCTTCTCCCAATCTGACTCAATTTTTTTTCTTTTTTTTTTTTTTGCGTAATTTTTCGAGATTTGGCTCGTCTGGTCGTTTAGCTTCCCCTGCCCTGCAATTAATTATTTTTCCTTTTAGATTATTACTCACTCTTGGTAAAAATTGGGGGAGGGAGTAGGATGAGAGGGTGAACGAAAAAAATAAGAGGGAAAAGCTTAGGGAGAGAGAGAGGGGGGGGGAGGTAAGTGCGACGCTAATATAAGGAAATATGAGGAAGAGTGAAAGGGGAGACAAAGGGGAGAAGAAAGGAATGAGAGAAACCAGCAGGATGGAAGGGTGGAGAAAAGGAGGAAAGTAAGAAGTAAAGAATGAAGTGAAAAAGAGTGTGGATTGGTGAAAAACGAAGATTTAGAGACAGGTGAGGGAAAGGGAGCTGAAAGGGAGGGAGTGATGAAGGAAGAAAAATAGCGACTGGGGGAGAGGAAGAGTGACAGACAGGGAGGGATGGAGAGACGGAGGAAAAAAAGAGAGAATGATATGAACAGGGGATAAGAGAGAGAGTACACGGGAAGGAAGAGACAGAGAGAGAGAGAGAGAGAGAGAGAGAGAGAGAGAGAATTACTTCTTTGTGGGCAGACGATTAGATCTGAAGACGTATCATCCTTTGAGAGGTGAGAGAGATTTCACATTGGATAGGAGGTTGGCACTGCTATACTCTTTTTGCTTGAACTTGGCCTAAAATTGCTATCTCTGCATCATGAATTCTGAGTTATGCCAATAGATTAAAACTTGATTATGATGCTAGTCACGGGGAAGTGCTATGGGTAAGGGGAGAACCGTTGCACTGCCTTTTTCTGGCACTCAGCTACGTGAAATAAGCTGCTAAAAAGGCTAGAATCTGGGTCAGGTTAAGGTAAAAGAACAATAGTATTTCTTAAAAGGACATGACCAAGAATGTGTTGACCTATTGATTTTTTTTTTTTTATTGGCTCGTGCAGGGAAAAATACTATTCCATTTTTCGACTATTGCTTATCAAACGTTACTGCAAGCTGATTTTTATGCTAGCACTAACTGATCAAGACCTAGAAGGACAAAGGAAAGGGTGAATAGTAACAAATCAGTAGAAGGTGATAGAAAAACATCGGCGTACAGAAGAAAATGGAGACAAGTTACTCTACTGCCCTTCTTCTAACCTAACCTTAAAATTGCCATCTCTCATTCGTGAATGCTGAGCTGTAACAGATTAACCTAGAATGCAATGCTAGTCACGAAGGCATGCTATGGAAATGATGATAAGCTGTAGTATTGTCTTTTACTTCCATTGACCTGTGTGAAACAAGCTGCAAATGAACGAAAATCTGGGCCAAGTTAAGGTACAAAAAACTATAGCAGATGTAGGCAAAAAGATCAAAGGAAACTCAAAAGATAAATATTACGAGATGGGAACAGCACTGACAGAAACACCAACAAAAACACCGAGTATGATCTGGCCAAACAAAGGAGGCAAAAACATCTCACATTAACAAATAAGCTTCATGCACGAAAGCAGGGGAAGGCATTAAAATACCAGGTAAACACGAGAGAGAGAGAGAGAGAGAGAGAGAGAGAGAGAGAGAGAGAGAGAGAGAGAGAGAGAGAGAGAGAGAGAGAGAGAGAGAGAGAGAGAGAGAGAGAGAGAGAGAGAGAGAGAGAGAGCATATAATCAGCTACCATTCTCCCGTTCAATAACTCAGCTAACGACACAATCTTCTCCTTGGGCTATCGTGACCTGACCTAAGCTCATGCATTCCCTGTCTTATCACCTTGACCCCATGTCGCAATCAACACCATGCTCCTCATTAACCTCTTAAATCAGGCCACCTATTCTGTTGGATTATTTTGAATCCTTCCAGACGGTTTTTGCCATCTTAAAGGAGACATTTCAGAGTGACGATGTTAGTGAAGGTTATGTTTATACTAATACTAATACTAATGCGACTACTACTAAAAATAATAATAGTGTTGATGATGATGATGATAGTGATGATAGTAGTAGCAGCAGTAGTAGTAATCATAATCATTACCATAATAATAATAATAATAATAATAATAATAATAATGCTACTACCATCCCCACCACCAATACTACTATTGATACTGCAACTACTACTATTACTACTACTGCCACCACCACTACCATTATCTTTTACCACGACCACCAACATTAACATAATCAGAAATAATTACGAGAAATCATCTGTAAAAGTAATAATAATTAGTAATGCTGGCAAAACGAGCCTTGTTTATAAATATTAATAATTTTTGGTGAATATTCAGAAAGCGTGATCACTGGAACCATTATATATTGTGTCCTCTCATAAAATGCGGAAATAACTGTCAAGCAGAGAGAGAGAGAGAGAGAGAGAGAGAGAGAGAGAGAGAGTGTGTGTGTGTGTGTGTGTGTGTGTGTGTGTGTGTGTGTGAGAGAGAGAGAGAGAGAGAGTGAGAGAAAGAGGGATGCATGTTCATAATGACTTCCTTCATGATAACTTTTCTTTTGCTTCCCTCGACCAATGAGCTGAAAAGGACGAAAATCTAGGTTAATATGAGGTAAAAACTTCATTGTACTCTCACAGAAACCATAATATTAACAAAATTATACACTCTGAGGACCCCCTGACTCACTCTCAACAGAATAAAGGAGCTTGGAGTTAGCTCTGATGATGCACTCGTATTGCTTCAGCCATGATTAGAGTTCAGTATCACCCAAGTCAGAGCTGAATATAATAATTTAGTATTAGATGGAACAGAACACTAGATTGCCTCGACCGTGGTAAGGAATTCTCAGACATATTTACGATCGATTCCCTGCCGTAACTTATATATATAATTTTACAAGAACTAATCAAGGAAATATATTGAACTCCCTTCCCTGATTTTCCTGCAAGAATTAGTTATAACCTGCAGTAATTTTCGTCTCGTAACTAAGATTTATTTATGACGTTAGAGCAGAAGACAGAGGAAGGTTCGACAGCCTCATTCCTGCAAATCAAAATCCGAGTTATTACGACAAGGAATTGATCGTAAGTGCGTTCGTTTATCCCGGTCTAGATACCTAAATGCCATCTAATTCCCGCTGCAGAACCACCTTGATGAGCTACAGGCGAGTGTGGAGGAGCTGGAACATGCTAGTGCGGTGCTGGAGGGACGCATCAAGACCTTCCTTCGCCAGCATCACCTCATCACCGTCGCCACAGAGGACCTTCATCTCAAGTTGGAGTCACTCGTCAGGGCGCACAAGATGGTATCCTCGCATTAGGGGTCGGGTTTCATAGAGGCCTTCGTTGCATCTCCTACTTAGCGATTCATTTTGCCTCTAACAACTGAATTGTCTTTCCTGTTATATCCTTTTAAAATTGTCAGGTATCGTGGCTCTGTCCCTTCTTGGTAAAAGCTCTACCCTCCAGGGCAGCCCCCCTCTCCCACCGTCATATAATTCTAAAACTTAAATGAACAGACCTTGAATTTGGCTCTCTGTTGTCTTGTTTTTGTTTTTTCTTGGAAGGAACAATCTTGCGGGCTTCTGGCTTTTGGTTCCTTCTTCCTTGCATAAATAAAATTAAAAATAGAAACTTTTCCTCAGACTTCATTTTGGTCTACAACTTCTTCAAGCAGGGGGAGAGAGAGGGGGTCAGGGAGGGAAAGAAAACTACATTTTTATGTCAGTAGGTGAAGGTCAGGCGTATGAGGGAGACCTGTTGATTGGTACTACATAAGTTATTTATGAACACTTAATACGGCCCTGGGGTGGGATACTGAAACGAACTTAAGATCGCCTCGCTGTCATATTTTAGATTTTGCTTTCCCAGGAACGGCAAGGAGGTGTGCAGAACGCTCCCAAGTCTCGAATTAATCCTTAAAAAAAAAAAAAAAATCTTCGTTACGAGAGGAAAGATTGCCGTAGACTGTAATTCATGCCACAGGAAGGACTCGGAAAGGAACATTAAGAGTCTTCATATGTTTCTAGTTCTTCCTGGAAAAGAAACGAAAAAATACGACAACAAATTCGTCGTATATATGTTCAGTTATCCCACCCCTTACTCCTCCCTCTGGTTTATTCTCCTGGAAAAATTATGTACTTGTTTTGCTCTCTTTGCCTGTCCCACCTAATTATTTTTTTTATTTTTACTTTTTTTTTTTTCATAATGTTACTTTTTCTAGGATAAAGAAAATGTATACAAACATTGCTTAAAATGGATACAGAACATTTTTGTGTCCTCCCCATTACTGTTAAGTAATTAATACATCGGCAACTATTACAAGGGACTGTATAAATATTCATAGGTTAAATATGTTATGACATGGATGGCTGTCACATAACTCTACACGAATATTATACCGATATATTCTATTACATAAACCTACACTAATATTATACCGTTATACTGTATCCAAAAGGTTAATAAGTCGCTCAATGAACACTGCATACACACTACAGACAGTGATTTCAGCCTTCTAAATAATAGCTGCCTTTTCGTCTGTTCATCCGTCAGTATTAGAAAAAAGAAACTTTACAATTTTAGGAAACGTTACAATTTAAGGAAACGTTACACTTTAAAGAAACGTTACATCTAGAGGAAGCATTACATTTTAAGGAAACCATAGATCTGAAGGAAACATTACATTTTAAGGAAACGTTACACTTTAAGGAAACGTTACATTTTAAGGATGTGTTACATCTTAAGAAAACGTTACCTTTTAAAGAAGCGTTACATTTAAGGAAACGTTACATTTTGATGTAGTGCTGCCTACTTCTTCCTTAGCCTTTATCATTCTCTTTCTGAGCCTGTCACTTCTTATTGCTTTTCTTTCCTTTACAGGTGGCTTTACATTGAGTGACAAGCCAAATGGTTTCCTGTAAACCAAGAAACCATTTACAACGCTGGGTGGTAACCATATAACCAAAACATACGTGCTCCCTACGTGTCAACAAGTGGGTTGGTGGAGGGTTAGTGCCCCTCCCTGTAAAACAAATAACTCAGAGTCAAATGGCCACCCCTTACGGGATTGTGGCGTCTGGCAATAGATAGATAGATAGTTGCATTTTCACCAGAACGTATGAGAACTTACAGAACACTTTTGCAATAATAATAATCTCTTAAGAAATCTTAATTTCGACATTAGTTTCCTACCCAAAATCTTTTCATTTTCTTCTCTGATATCGTTTTCCTTTTTTCTTGTTGGGTTAACTGATAAAGCGTTATTTCAGGTAAAAGGAAAGGTGATATATAGATAGATTGGTAGGTAGAAAGATATTGATAGGTGTGTGTGTGTGTGTGTGTGTGTGTGTGTGTGTGTGTGTGTGTGTGTGTGTGTGTGTATCTGTGCTGTGCTGTGTGTGTGTGTGTGTGTGTGTGTGTGTCTGTCTGTCTGTCTGTGTTTGTCTGTCGTTCTGTCTTTCTTTGTGTGTGTGCGTGTCTGTTGGTTTGTCTGAGTGTGAGTGCAGTCCAGTCCCTTATAATCTATTACCTTAACCCATTCTAGTATAGCCTAACTAATCCAGTCTAATCTAACTTTTAAGAGTACATTGTGGAAATTACTACGGGTTACGTATTAATATATTACTTTTTATAATGGCGGGAAAAAATGCGAAAAGGGAATAGTCAAGCTTACAGACCCCCATCGTGAATTATTAAATCTAGTTACCTCATCATATGAATTGAAGTATTACGGAGTTGTAAAGATTGAAGTCTGGAAAGGGAGATGATTGAAAATGAGGGGTGGAGGTGAAAGAATGGGGAACAGACTAGAGTGGGAGAAAAGGAAGAGAAGAGGAGGAAGAAGAGGGGAGGAGGGGAGAGTACAGTAGTAAACGGCAGGGGGAGAGGGGGGGAGGAAAGAGGAGAAAGCGAGAGGGAAAAATAGCAGAAATATGGAGACGCAGGACGTGATAAGGTTTGAGGTAGAGAAAAAAGGAAAAATAATAGCAGAGAGAACCCGGCGAAGAGGAGCGAAAAGAAGTGAGCAGGTGAGAGGAAGAGGAAGAGATGGGGAAAAAGAAGAGAGGAGAAGAAAGGAAGCTAAAAAAAATGTACGAAATAACGCCATCATCTGTTCTCTCACTCGACTTTCGCTCCAGAATGTGTCCACTGTTCATATTTCTCCTTTTTCTATATTCTCCTCCCTTCCATTTATTATTTCTTTACTGTTATTGGTCCCTCCTTGCCAAATTTCTCTCTCTATTTTCTTTTCTACCTCTGCCCTTTCTTCTCCCCTTGTGTCCTCTTTCTCTCTCTCCCCCTCCCCTCTTCCCCTTTGGAATTTTTCTCTCTTGCACCCTCCCCTTCCTCATTCCAAAGCACCCATTAGCCTCTTTATTCATGGGGCAATACTCATTCCTTTGTTGACGAAAGAGAGAGACAGAGAGAAAGACAGACAGACAGACAGAGACAGAGACAGAGAGAGACAGACAGAGAGACAGAGTACACAGACAGGAACGCAAAGACAGAGACTGAGAGAATGTTCAAATCCTCCCTTCGTCCTTCCCTTTTTTGTTCCCCACAATCTCTCTCTCTCTCTCTGCAGTTTCTATTATTCATTTCATCCTTTTTCTCCCTCACTCACGATTCCTTTTTGTTTTCGCTTCTCGTATTCACTTCGTTCTCACCACTTCTTTTCACTTCTTTCTCTTTTTCTACCCCTTAATTGTTGTTCTGGGCGGGAGGGAATTGGAGAGAGCGCAGCGAGCAGAGACTCAGTTACACTGTATAATCTGATCCTAGTCCATATGGGTAAGGGAAAAGGAGACCATCTTAAAATACACCAAGCAAAATAATCAAAATCTTTCTTCATAATGACGTACAAATTGTGATCCCAAGATGATTTTGTCTACTAAGTTCCTTTTTTTAACTCATTCCTCAAGTTAAACAGAAGTTGTTATAAATCCCACTCGGCTATTCGTAAGTGATACGTTATTGCATACTAAACACATCAGCACAACCGATTTATTTTCACGGTGGCTCTCTTGCATATAACTCCCGTGAAATAATTCTTTAAGATATTTTATTTAACTTTAATTAAACCAATAACCTCATGGAAATCTGACGTAGTGCCGAAATAATGTGCTAATTTCTACTTTTAGGATGATGAGATTATACACTAAAGGCAGACATCATAATATGCTTGGTAAAGATTGGGATGATAAATTATTTGGAAATCTATTAAAGACGGGTTGACTCTGAGTTCCCACCTACTCCCACGTTCCGATCCCTAGAGTGGACAGCTTTACCTGATCTGTCACTATTTCTCCTCTTCTGTCAGTCTTCCTTTGCTCGGTCCACCCACTTCCTCATTCTCTTAGGTCTTCATCGTACTCTCATTGTCATCCCCTTCTCTCCTCCACCTTACCTTTCACCATCATCCCTCTCCATTCCTTCTCTTCCTTCATCTCTTCCCTCCTCTGGATCTATTTTTCATCTCCCTCTTCCTCTTCCCCTGCCTCACCGGGTTCCTTCTCATCTTCGTACTTCTCAATTACATTTTCTCTCCTCCAGCCTTCATCTCCCTTTTTCCTTACTCTTTTCACTCTCCTTAGTCACTCTTAACACCATTCCACTCAACTTCTCTCTTGATCATCCACCACCTCTTCTCTATCTACCCCTTTCTCATAGTTCTCTCCTCCTCCTCCTCCTCCTCTTCCCTCCATTCTTCCTTCCCTCCTTCCTTCCTTCTTCCTTCTTCTTTTGCCGTCCTCTTCCTCTTCTTTTCTCACCATTTTTCGTCTCACTTTTCTTCCACCTTCTTGGTATCTGATTTCCTCGTCGTCCTAATCCTCTTCTTCAGTCCCATCCTTCCTTCTCTATCATTTCTTTATTTTTTTCGTTCTTTTCTTCTTTCTCTTTGCTCCTTCATCTTCCTTCTCTCTCTCTTCAGGTCCTCTTCCTATCTCCATCTCGTTTTCCTCCTAACCCCTTCCCTTCTCTGTTTTTCTTTTTCCTTCTCGTCCTTCCTTCTCTTTCTTTCCTTTTTTCTCGTTCCATTTCTTTGTCTGCTTCATTTTTTCTCCTTTTCCTCTTCCGTCTCGTCCTCTCCATCCTCCTCCTCCATCATCGTCAATCCTCCTCGTCTCACCTTCTCAATCTCTCTCTCTTCTTTTCGTTCCAGTTTTTCCAGCTCCTCCTTCCTCTTCTTCCTCCTCTCCCTTCTCGTCCTTTTCTTCCTTCCTCCTCCTCCTCCTCCTCTCCCTTCTCGTCCTCTTCCTCACCCTCTTCCTCACCCTCCTCCTCGATCACCGTCAGCCCAACTCGTTTACCGTGAGCGCATCTAAATTTCATCAGCCCCCGATACACTTTGACTAATACAGGCATGCATATTTCGCCCTTCACAGCCTACCTACCCGTCCTTCTACCTGCCTGCCTACCTCCGTCCCTCACTACTTACCTACCTACCTAACTATCTGACTGCCTACTTACCTACCTGCCTACACATTTACATACCTCCCTACCTATCTTAATACCTACCTACCTACCTTCCTGTCCCCCTACCTTCCCATCTAACTGCCTACCTTTCTGCCTAACTATCTACCTACTTACCTGTCTACTTACCTGCCTTCCTTCCTACCCTCCTGCTTGCTTACTTCCCTGCCTGCCTCCCTGCCTATCTAACTACCTCAATACATATCTGCCATCCTCCTAACCTGCCTTCCATCTGCCTTCCTCCCTATTTACCTCTCTATCTGCCTACCTCCTTACCTACCTATCTTCCACCCTACCTTCCTCACCCTCTGCTTCCCTGCTTGTCTTCTCCCCTACTTACCTCATTCTGCTCTCCTGTTTCCCTACCTCTCTTCCTCCCCTTCCTACCTCTCTTCCTCCCTCCCTATCTTCCTACCTCTCTTCTTACCTTCCTACCTCTCTTCCTCCTTCCCTACATTCCTACCTCCCTTCCTACCTTCCTACCTTCCTACCTCTCTTCCTACCTGCCTCCCCATCTGTCTCTCTCCCGGCTTAATTAATCACCTACCGGCGATACCCACGAGGACGACACCTGCTCATTTTACGGGTTCTGATTACGCTCTGTCGGTGCTTTACGAATTTCCGGACCTGTCGTTTTGGCGATTCGTTCCCCGGGACGTTTGGGCTCCTATCTCACCTGTCATTAATCGTGAGAAATAGTGTGCCTTCGGGAGATATATCAAGCTATGTCGCGTTCCTCTAATTCCATTTCTTACTTACCCTCTCATTCTCGTTTTCGTGGCCTTTTTGTTAATCATTTCCATTCTCTTTTTTTTCTCGGTTACTTTATTCTTTCTATCACCTCTGCTCCTCTCTAGCGTCCTCCTGTTTCTGTTCTTTGTCCCGTTTCTCTCTTTCCGTTCTTTATCTTCTCTCATTCTCTTTTTCTTAAGCATTAATTACTTATTCAATCAGTATTTTTCCTTTATTTCTTGGATATTTTACTCTTTTTATCACCTCCACTCGTCCTTAACTTATTCCTATTCCGATTTTCTTCACTCAATTGCTTTTTTTCTTAATCATATTCCTCTCTATTTTTCGTCCATCTACTCCTCTTTTTTTCATCATCTGTCCCAAACGCCCCCAGTCTGCCCATAGATGAAGGCTGCATTTTTTGACTGCAGAGAGGGATAAAAAATAAATTGTAATAATATCTCAGGACTGAATGACCATAAGTTAGGTGAAGCGACGTTAATAAATAGATAGATCGAAAGATACAGTACACACTTTAGGTAGATAGATGCATAGCCAGATAGATAAATATAGAAAAACTGATTGACAGACAGACGAAGATAAAGACACTGAAGGACAAACAGCAAAACATTCATAGATAGATATGGGAGAGAGAGGGGGGGGAAGCACCTGCGTCTCCAGAATTCCTGAGAGGGGAGAGAGGGGAGCAGGGACGGGAGTGTGTGAAGGGAGGAAAGGACACACACACACACACACACACACACACACACACACACACAGAAAAAAAAAGGAGGGGCGGGTGGGTCCAGGGAGAGAGGGAGGAGGGATCCCAGCACAACCAAAAATGAGAGAAGCCACAGGAATTCTCTCTCTCTCTCTCTCTCTCTCTCTCTCTCTCTCTCTCTCTCATACGTGTCTCTTTTTTCATGGCCAGATTCACCTCCCTCTGACCTTAACATTTTTTTAGTGATTATTTTTTCGTGTCAAATTTTACCCGTTTCTTTATCTTGCTTATTAATTTCTGGTTTAATTAACTACAACTATATTTTTGCCATTGACTGTAAAAATAATTGATTAGGTAATAGACAGAATAATTCTTTAACGCTTATCTGTATCTTCTTATAATTTCTTCTAAGGCAACTTTCTTTATCATCTCGTAATTATGAAGCCAGGTAAAAGATCGATGCCACTGTACCCTTTTCACAATAACTTGGCTCAGCTATCTATCTATCTTTCGATCTATCTTTATATCTATTGGAATGCCGAAAAACTAACTAATGGATTATCACGAGATTTTATGGGATGTTTCGTTTGACCCAAGGTTGAAGTTACATGATTTTGGTGAAAGACAGTAGCAATCTAACCCTTCATCTGGAACGACCTCCCTTTGCTGAGAGAGAGAGAGAGAGAGAGAGAGAGAGAGAGAGAGAGAGAGAGAGAGGGAGAGACGGAAAAGAAGAAAAAGAAAAGAGAGCAAAAAAGGGAACAAAATAATGCCTTGTATGTTTTCAGCATGATTTTCTTTACCATTTGTTACCAAAAGTTTCTTCGCAGTTCTCTGTAAGTAATGGATGAAGAATTTATGTTACTTTCATGAATATTTTTTTTCCAGTACCGATATTTTTACGATTTTAAGCTCCCATCGTATTATTGTAACGTAAGAAATTATAACAACAACAACAACAACAATAACAATAATAATGATAATAATCATAATAATAATAAAAATAATAATGATGATGGTAATTGATGATGATGATCATGATGATCAAATGAATTACCAACAACCCCAACACCTACAGCCTCCCCTCCCCTCTCCTGACCT
>JAGKTI010000350.1:103889-122832 GCA_018397915.1 Birgus latro
TCTCTCTCTCTCTCTCTCTCTCTCTGCCTGCCCCCTCTTTATTAATACTGTGGCTGCCCGTGGTCAGGCTAATATGACCAATCCACCATAACCATCCATCAACTCGAGTGTGTTTGTAAGAGCGAGTCTTCTCTCTCTCTCCCTCTCTCTCTCTCTCTCTCTCTCTCTCTCTCTCTCTCTCTCTTAGTCCCTTCGCCTTTCTCCTCGTCTTTGGCGTCACTGCCACCTTTCATTTTTCTCTGTTTCTCCTCCTTTCACCTTTCTCTTCCTGTCTGTTCCTCCTTCCGTTTCTCGTACTCTGTCTTCCGACTCGTCTCCCTCCCTTTCAATAACTCCGTTTCTCTCTCTCTCTCTCTCTCTCTCTCTCTCTCTCTCTCTCTCTCTCTGAAACGTTCTTGGTACAACAGTAGATGGTGAAAAACGGCGCAGGTGTTCGTCTGACCATATAATTGTGGTATGGAAGGTAAATCTGAGAAATTAAAATGAAGTTAATGGCTGAGAAGAGTAATGGCAGTGACTCGATGTGCAAATGAAGGAAAATCAGTGAAATGAAAATAACGAAAAATCTCGTACCCACTCACTTGTCAACCCACACACCTATCGACCTTCCCAACCCACACACCCACCTGCCTAATCAATCAACTTACCCACTCCCACCCACCCAGCGCAGTGTGGTTGGCAGAAAAACATTAGGGTTGCGTAGGCTTCCAGTGACAGCAGGGAGGTACTGGGCGTGGGAGTCAACTAGTCAGCAGCGTAAAATATTGGGGCATCACTGCGTTTCTTAGTAACTCTAAGGCTGGTTGGCTTTCAGCGAACGGTGGGGAGTTATTGCACAGTGGGGTTAACTAAACTGCTTTTACTTTAACTTGGATCAGCTTTTCGTGCTTTTACAGCTTATTTCACTCACGTCAGTGGCAGAAAAAATTACTACTGCTCTACATCCTCTCCTTAGCAATTCTTCGTGGCAAGCACCATATTCCAGTTTTAATCTAGTGATGCAGCTTAGCACTCAAGGTGGAGAGGTTCTAGTTAAGTTTGGGTAAAAACAGTATGGTCACTGTAATCTTGTTGCATCCCAGGCGACAGGCTGATATGCACAACTCACTCTCACTAAGCCATTTGGAAGCACAAACTTGTGATGTTGCTCTCGCATACTCATCCTGCTATCCTAATCAGTTCATTGAGATGTGCCCGAAACGATCGTATCCCCTGCCTTCTCTCAGTGATCAGCCACTGAGGGGCACGGAACACTAAGCTCCACTCATTATTCCCGCACACGGGCAGAAATAGACAGAGCAACTTTAATCTAATGGGTGGATTAGGAGTGAACAGGTACGGACAGTTTGTGGAACGCCTAGGAGTGTTTGCTTAGGAAAGCTAAAGCTACACGTGGTGTTGTTAGTGTCGACTTTGGTGGTAAGAAAGGAAGAGCTTGGTTGGATGGGGAGACTGAAAAAACCTTTGGAAGGAAAAAATGATAAGTGACTTGGATATATATGCTTGTCTGAGATTGGAATATATTTTGGAATATGAGTGAAAGCATACAAAAATGTCTGGAAAAGAGTAAGGTAATACAAAGGTTGCCCCAGGAAGAATACAGTCAAAAAGATGGGAAATATGGAACAGGTGGTACGAATCTATTGAAACCTGGCGAGATTTCCCGTTGTCTTAGTCTACAGGCTGGATCTCCTTATTGATGTAGTCTTTACGTCCCGCAAACGTTTTTCTCTCTCTCTCCTTTCTAGATACAGTTTTTTTTCCTCTCTATCTTATTCGTTTTGCCTGTATCTCCTCAGTTGTCTAATATTTCCCCTCCACGAGACTGTTGTGTCCCTCATAAGTCATTCTTTATTACCTATTGTCTCTTGCCCTCCCTTCTTTACTTCCTCTCTCTCTCTCTCTCTCTCTCTCTCTCTCTCTCTCTCTCTCTCTCACTTTATCTATCTGTCTATCTATCGATTTCTATCTATCTATGTACGAGTATCTCTCTATCTGTGTCTGCAACATATCCTCCTCTCCCCCACTTTTTCTGTTTATCCTCATTCCTCCTTCAAACCACTCTCTCCAACCCCTCAAACCCTTCTCCCTCTTCCCCTCATCCCCCCTCTCTACATCTGCCTAGCTCTCTCAGTCAAGTGGTCCCGGAATTATTGGAGTCGAGGGATAGAGAGTGGAGGAGGAAGCTAGCGTGGGCAAACTGGAACCTCAAATCCCGCGCATCAGCAACCCTCAGCCTGATTCATGAATGTAATCGCCAAACATTCCAGTACCAAGCAAGTTAGAGTGCTCGCTGATATGTACCCTCACAACTGACCATTAAGCTGTCAACGAGGCAGCAGAGCACATTTCCATGACAGTTTTTCCATGGTATCTATTATGCAGTCTTGAATGGTGAGTGAGTTGGAGTGTGGCTCATTAAGCTGGGCAAAGTTTGGTTAGTATTTCGTTCTATCAAGTAGTTTTTGGCTCTCTGCACCCTACCTCACCCCACCTTGGGGTGGGAGATGAGATCTGGATGATGATGATGATGATGATAATGATGATGGCGATGATGATGTCGCGTCCTGTTTGTCTACACCTGACGTTAGAAAATTTTACATTGCACGTTCAACTCCCGTTTTAAGGATACTGAAAGGCACCTGGCTCGTAAAGGCAAGGAACGTCACTTTCTCTTACTGAAAAAGTGACTCGCTCCTTCACGCATGGGTACAGAGGTGTGCAAGGGTTCTGGAGTGCAAATTCAGAATGTGATTACTGAAGTGTGGAGCTGGAGAACTTGTGTCTGTGAGTCCTTGTGCCTCTCCTATTCATACTACTGTTCCAAAAGCTACTCTTTCAAAACGATCCTTAAATTAGCATCGCAGTTACTTAGAGACAGAGGTTTAGTGTTACCTCAGGTTGATATGGGAAGATGCTGAACCAAGTCAAGTGAAAACTCTAGGTCATTATCTAAGGGAGTTACATATCAGACAGGTGGTTCTAGTTAATGCGGTTGATGAATTGTGGTCATGCATGCCATTAACTCTGCTCTCTCTCTCTCTCTCTCTCTCTCTCTCTCTCTCGCTCGCTCGCTCGCTCGCTCGCTCGCTCGCTCGCTCGCTTGCTCCGGGGACAGGATGGGAAAGGCGGAGGGTATTGCGCTTGTCTCTACTGTACTGAGTGGATAAAAGCCAGTGGGATCCAAGTTTCAAGGTCTGACTAGCCCTGATCTCATCCATCTCAGCTTCACTTAATTCATACAAAAGTTTATTGTAACCTAAAATGACTACACTTTCTTTCTTTCTGTCTGCCTGTTTCTCTGTCTTTTTTGCTCGCTGTTTCCCGCCTTATCTAAACGACGCCTGAAAATAGAAAATAACTTCATTCACACGCACTGATCTCCCAGTATCTGTCTGCATCCAGTGGTATACACCAAAGAAAACATGAAATTTCTAAAATCATGCCCTATTGATCATTCTCCAGTTTAATTAATCTAGCTTAAAGATTCAATTTGACATCTTATTCTAATTTACGTTCATTATGTCTAAGAATTATAATGTAAGCCAGTCGATCTTTAACACAAGCTAATATATTCTAACCTAATTTGGTGTATGCTAATCTGACCCAATTCAGCCTAAATGAAACTGATCTAACTTAGTATTACATGAAATGAGATTGTATTCTCTAACGGAAAGTAAATTTGTCGCTTTCATCCAAGTTCATCATACACAGGATTCTTATTCTTTAGGTCGAATGATAAACTGGCGTCCTGGGTATCCTACATTGATAAGCGGGACTTATGACAAAAAAAAAAAAAAAAAAAAATCCACAGCTGAGCGAATTTGCCTGCAGAAAAGTTCTATCAGAATAATTTAGAGTAACACAGACCATGACGTTAACGATATACACAGGTACACTCAATCAAAAAACGATCTTTTAACGGGTGATCGATTATTTCGTATTGAGCGCTGTTGTTATCGCGTTTTTTTTTCCTTTTGACGAATATTTCTGAATAAACTGCTTACTTTATATGTTGCATAATGTAATTTATCCATGTCATACTAATGAAATTACTAGCCATGTACAGATATGAGTTGATCTTGGCTCCAAATATATGCATAATAATGATGAGGTGTTGTTCTCATTTACCTGACATCTTGAGACGCAGTGAAAGAGCTCTAAGAAACGCTTGCAAAATTTCATTGGACGGTAAACTCAAGAATAATAGTAAAAATAACAGTAATAATAATAATGATGATGATGATGATGATGAATGTTCAGTTGTAACAATAAGTTAACACTATAATATGATGCTAGTCACGAAGATGTAGTAGTGTCTTCTGCCACTGAACCACGTGAAATAAGATATAAAAGGACGAAAATCTTGGCCAAGTTAAGGTAAACAGAGTATACAACCAATCACTTTTTTCTATGGATTTATCAGCCAGTGACAGAATGGCATGATGAGTCTGAAGGATTAGGTGTTTCCCCGTGACGAATTGGCCCGTGACATATGTCCAGTGGCGAACTGTTTTCTGGCGAATTATCTTGTTACCCCTGATGTATTAGCATCTGGAAAGGGCGAATTTTGCTGCCTCTTCTTCCTGCATAGAATGAGACATATACAGATTAGACAAACAGATAAAACTGATAGAATGATAGACAGGTAGACAGACAGATAGATAGATAGATTGACAGATTGATTGATTGATAGACTGATGTAGACAGGCAGCCAGACAGATAGACGTAGACAGACAGCCAGGTAAACAGACGGGTAATCGAACAGAGGTGTGTTCACAGACGCGGTAGACGGAAAGAGATTATTATTGACTAACTGAACGATGGACAGAGGTAAACTGATACGAAAACGAACCAATTAGATCCACGTATACCTGACTGACTGCCCACTGACAATCCCAGCGTGTACAAGCGACTCCCCCAACTCTATTTCCAGGAGAATTTTTTCCAGAATTCTGTCTAGCCCTTCCAGACCAGGGGCTCCCCACCATTCCAGACCCAGCAAGTAATGGTCCCGGGAGTAGTATCGGAATTCTCATTTGCTTCGGGTCCTTATTGTCCGGGTTAGCTGTGCCGTGAACGAACAGAAATGGAGTGAGTTAATTATTACGTCCTGCCCCGCGCCGGCTTCCATTTTCCGAGAACGTGGAGACTAGGGAAGACTCAATGAACTCCCTGCCACAATGTCCGTTCTTATTTTCTGACGCACAAATGTCCTTGGTTGCTGAGTTTTCGTCTCCCACCCTCATTCCTCCCTCGCCAGCAGCATCTTTTTCCCCTCCATATTACATGCACCTGTCGCAGTGATTTATGGGTATTTGATTCCACCCCCACTTCCCCTTTCCTCTCTCCCTTTTCTCTCCCCTTCCCCCCGTCCATCTCTTCCCCTTATTTCCTCATCTCCCATTCCCCGCTCCCTTTGCCCCCTCCCCTCCCTTTCCCCCCCTCCCCTTCCCCTTCCTCTGCTCAACTTCCCCTCTTTTTCCTCTCCCCCTACCGTCCCACACAGCGGACAACCTATATGCAAGCTTGAAGAGGAGAGGGGAGGGGGGAAAGAGACTGAAGGTTAAGGGGGCACTGATTTATGCACCCAATATTACACGCATCACTTATAATGAAAATCATGATACGGATTTTGCCTCAGTTGTATATTGTCACTCGGGCTGATGTATTGTGGCGCCCAGAGTGTGACCCGATTTTAATATCAAGCTCCTCTGTCGCCGCTTTCCGTGGATTATAGTTTCCGGTCGGGAGGAATCTGCTGGCTGGCTGCGTGTCTTAAATAAGGGTACTAAGGTCTTTTTTTTTTCCTGGATATTGTAAAGAGGAGTTTCCGGAATGTCGACCAATATGATACAGTGCACTCGACGCTTTTCAAAGTTTAATTTCATGAAGACATCCCCTCTCTCCGCTTTAAAAAATAAAAATAAAATGTTCGTTCATTTCCTTTCATACGTGCATCCACTCCTTTCTCTTACAAAAAAAAAAAAATGTTCATTCATTTGCACGTTTCTCTCTCCTTCCGGGTTACAAACAGCCGATATGGTCGTTAGTAGTTCTGCATGTCTGTTTTGCCATATCCTGTGTGGATGTGATGGAAAGCTTTGGAAGGAATATATTCAGGTGGTTTGGCCATGTGGAGAGGATGGAGAGTGAGAAACTAAAAAGGAGAGAGTATTTGAGTGAAGTGGAGGGGGGAGGGAGGGAGGGAGAGACCGAGGATGAGATGGAGGGATGGAGTGGAGAGGTATGTGAGAAAGGGGGATGAGCGCTGGGGGGAGGGCAGCGTAATGGCAAGGGACAGGGCGACATGATAGACGGATTTCTCTGTTTTCCTTCCTGCAAATATATGGACATGTATCAAGGCTAAAATTCAGGGAATATGATACATAGTGGTGTATTCCTTGTCACCTAGCGTATCATGTGTAGCTTTCTTTACTCATCTCTCTTCTCTCTCTCTCTCTCTCTCTCTCTCTCTCTCTCTTTCACTTCTGTTCATCCATTTATCTATCTATCTATATATCTCTATATAGGTTAGTATAGTTGAGGGATCACCACCTTCGACAGTAGCGCCCCTCGAAGCGGGTCGGGGGGGGGGGGGGGCGAGGGGGAGGGATTAGGGGGAAGGGGGGGGGGGAGAGGGAGGGGGGGCAAGGAAGGCGAAGGATGCTGGTTGAGTTTGGATACTGCAAGCCTCCCCCTGTAAACATTATTGAAATCAGGCCTACATGTCGCCATATACAGTGAGTAGTAGATAACACAGCATTATTCAAAGATTCATGAAGCTGTATTCCCTATAAAACACACACACACGCGCGCGCGCGCGCGCGCGATATGGGTAAAGTAAAGGCTCCGTTCCACCATACGTAGTCCTCGTCGTACTTTAAAAAAAAAAAAAAAGTAGCAATAAACGCATATATTCAACAACCTAAATCACGAAGGGCGTCATAAAACACAGTCGTCTTTCCCGGAACTTGCAACACAGGAACTCGTATTCTCGTCGGTTATGAAAGCTCCGCAGCACTCTTCCTAATCGATTTATTTTGCATATTACACCTCACTTCTTCACGTTAATTAAAACATTAGAACATCACCATACTCTTCATTAATAACGTACAAAATTATGTTCACCAGCTGTATCCAAAAAATTAATCGCCAAGGAAGAAGTGCAAGGGAGCCTCCTGAAGCAACGAGGACAAGGGTCAGAGAGTGGGTACAGAAGCTTAAAAGTGTGGATATTGCTCCCATTGACCCTGTTATGGTGGGGACAGCCTTAGTTTTCTTTCCTCGCTAAAGCCATACGATTTCATGCAACTGACCGTGTGTCATAGGAAGCTGAGGGCGATAACAAGACCAGTCAACCCACCAGCGCCAAATTGAAACAGCAACGTTGGAATTAACAACATAACTCTATCCCTGCTAAATCTGAAGCACTAATGGATGTGGTTAAAGGAGACCGTTTCTATCACTTCTAGTGAAAGGTGTTTACTACTCTCTGTCTAACTCTCATACATTCTATTTTTGACCGTTCAAGAGCGTAGCAGCTCTGGACTAGGCTGTTCAGTCCCGGCATTTAAGGCAGTGACCAGCCTCGCATAACCCTGAGCGGAATTACGGTATGTGAGCAATAAACCACAACCTACCCTTAGATGCAAAATCTTAAGGGCTCCACCCTGTTGAAGCGCCTTAACCCACAAGAATACCAGGAGCTATTCGGATATATTGCTAGATAACTACCCCCCCAGGACCACTCTGAACCATTTAAGGTCAAAAGATGTTCTCTCTGACCAAGATCCCACGACCGTTAGGCGAGGGAGGTGTGCATCAACCCTAGGTCCCATGTCTGCCGGGATCATTCTTTACCTTTTTATTAGAAGGGACGGTATTACAAGGTAGAAGAAGGTCTTATGATGAAGTACTTGAAATGTATCTAAGAATATATTTCCGTTGCGTAAATCACTCTTAGTGAGCTATAACACCCCCAGAATCCTCAATAACCAAACTCTTATAAAGAAACACATAAAATGGGTGCTTGGAAAGTCACTTTACCTTCACAGGCAGGTGTCTTCCGGAGAAATTACTGCTCTAATATCTGAGTTGAGTGTCGCCTCAACATCCAGTGCTCAGAGACTCAATATATATAAATATAATGTACACTTTTTATGTTTCAGAGGTACCTAAATCACTATTCACTTTTAAAGCCATCCTAAGAAACCCTTCTCCCCCCCCCAGAAAAAAAGGGGGAGGGGAAGGAAACGCTGTAATTTCTTTTGGTAGGTTCCATTATTTTCTTCTCTAAAATAAAAAAATAAAAACGCTGTGTGTTGTTTCATTTTCCTTCTGGGGTTTGTTATGCTCCGCTTCTACATTTTCTCCTTGAGAATCTGGGTCTGTATTTCTCGGGTAGACCAAATACTTACATATTTCAATAAATTTACGTTCGGCGAATGTCTTAAAGCAGTTAATATACACAAAAAACTCAAGTTAATACGCATTGTCAAGTACAGCCATGAAACTCCCTATGAAATAAAATTTACTAAAATTTTAAAAGTTCTCTATATAAGGTATTTTATGGGGAAAAAAAAAATCTTGCGAGCGCCTCGTGTCAGTAGGAAGAAAATACCGCGCGGTGGTCCTCAAATATTAACAGAAAAGAGAGGGAGAGAAGGAGGGGTGGAGGAACAAGGGGTGAGAGGGGGAAGGAAATAAAAAGGAAAGAACAGGAGAGGAGAAGTGAAAGGGAAGAGGAGCAGAGGGAGTGATGCAAAGAATGAAAAGTAAAGGATTGAAGAGGAAGAGAAGAGAATGAAGTGGAAGGAGGAGCAGGGACGAGTGGTATGTAAAAGGGTGGGAGCAAGGGGAGAGATGTTGAAGGAGAAGTGGAATGGACAGATGAGAAATGTCAGTTGGAGTGAAAGAACAGGGAAAGGGATATGTAAGAAAAGGAGAGGTCTGGGGGAGGGAAGTGTGGAGGTAGAAAAGGAAAGGAAGGGGAGAGGAAAACATTAGGAGGGAGGAGCAGGGGAAAGAAGCGTGGAAGAAGAAAAAAAAATAACTAGAGTGGCACTCAGCAGAGCGCATACCTCCGCCAAGGCCCAACATGCAGCTGGAAAAAGACTACCCCTCTATAAAAGCATATTTAAATCCGCTAGGTTCGGAATTTTATATGGATCCGGGCCAAACTGTATACATTCGTAGATACCAACATCCTAAATATGCCTGATTTTTTTCATCAAGGTCCATGCAATATTCACTGAAAAAAATACAAAAATTTCGAAAAACACCTTATCTTTCAATGCTAAAGAAAGTGAAAAAAAAAAAATCTGGATCCGGACCTTTATCCAGATCCGCACCAAAATTTAATGGAGTCTATTCTGGGCCAAGGCCCTTTCTTCTACCAAGTTTCGTGGAACTCCGTCTAGTAGTTTTTGTGTAATCTTGCTCACAAACCAACCAACAAACCAACAAACGGACAAGGGTGAAAACACAACCTCCTTGGCGGAGGTAAAAATCGTCATTAAAGATGTGGAAGGAGAAGAGGAAGAGAAGAGGAGGTGGAGAGGTGCGGAGGGAGGGAGGAGCAGTTGGAGAGGTACATAGGGAAGGGAGGGTGAGGGGTAGCAGCAGGTAGAAGAGAGCGCAGTGCCAGTCAGAGTTAGGTCAGTGCTGTGGGAGTGAGCGGAGGGGCGGTGTGTCTGATCGCTCTCTCTCGTCGGGGCGTGGCGTATGTAGGGATCTCTCCTGAACACTTAGGAGGACACTTTTTCCTTCCCTTCCTCCTGCTTCAGCGCCTTGAGAGTGCGTCGAGACTGTGGTAGTGAAAAAGTAGATATTAGCCTGTGATTTGGGTGGACTTGCAAAACGCTACTTATACTTTTGCCTCACACTTCATACAGGTTATTAATTTAGTGGTAAGGTCTAACTAAATGACTTAGCTCTCCTGCCTCACCACCAACAGAGTTTTCATCGTCACTGCAATGTTTGTGGCTGTGGGAAAGAAAAATATGGTGCTGTGATTTTTGTAAAGTCATGAATTGTGCTTCGATACTTTAACTTCACACTCCCTTCCGAAAGTGAGAGTGTTTGAATATAACCTCATTCACTCTGTTCTTCCAGCTTTATTGCTTAAAGACATGCGTCCGGTTTGCAGTGACTTTGGTACACTTTTTCACGATTCTAAGTGACTAAAGACAGTGAAACTACCAGAGATGTGTGAAGATTTATGTATATATTAACCCATCATTAACCTGTTCATCTTATAAGCAAGAATAAAGTAGCTTGATGATAACATGAGCAAATTGAAAAATAGGTCAACGTGGTGAAGGGGTTAAGGGGTGGGAAGGAAGCTGAATGTAAAACTCCGGGCTTCAGGTGAGTGATTACCTCTGCATACACTCCTAAGTAATTAGTACATGCATATCCAGTAGTTACTAGCTCATGATGTCATACCTTTTTGTGATGTGACTGCATTATCTCCGACTCCTCTGTGGGGGGAGATGTGTGGGTGTGAGGGGATGTGTAGGTGTGTGTGGGGGGGGGAAAGGTGGGGTTCGAGGCAAGAGTGTTAATAAGATTATTTTTTTGTACCCCAGAAAAATAAAGTGGTGGCTTCTGACCGTAATTACTGTGAGTGCAGGCAAAGGCACAGATAGTGTGTTTAGCTTCACAGGTCCTTGCACAACGATTTCATATACTAGTATCTTAAGTGGTGTGAATTTCAGTAGCCATTTCCGTTATCGAAGAGTCTCTCTATTCCGGGTATAATAATAATAATAATAATAGTGAGGATTTCCGTATCATTTCCGTGAACCAAGTGTCTATCTATCGCCTGACCTCTCGCCATTAAGCTCTACTGGCACTATCCGCACTCTGCAGTAACCCCTCCCACGACACACCACCTTCCCTCATCGTGCTTAATATGCGTATATAAGTCCGTTTTCTCAGATTTACAGTCCCGTCGAAGACTGTACTTACGCTACGGTCAAAGCACGATGATAGTAAGTAAATGTGAATCCGAATGAACTCAGTGATCGATGAGGGGCATAAACGTTTACGAGTGAGGGGCATAAACGTTTACGAGTGAGGGGCATAAACGTTTACGAGTGCGCGGTATATCGTGGAGATGTGTGATACAGGAGGCATAATAGGTGACCGTATTGTGTGGTCGCTGGTGGTGTCAGTATAGCCATAAGTGTGGTCACGTGGATGTCCGGGTGTAAGTGAACGAGGGATGGTTCTCGGAAGGCTTCGTTTACTTGCCTGAAAATTCTATACTCTCCGTAGCGCCTCTGTTCTGGCGTTTTACACGATTGGCGTTTCGACTGCTGTTATTACTGCTACTACTACTACGACTACTACTACTGTTACTACTACTACGACTACTACTACTGTTACTACTACTACTACTACTACTACTACTACTACCATATATTTTCCGTTTTTTTCAGAGAAGGGAAAGAAAACAACATCCACCAATTACTGTTCGTCCATCCGCTAAGTGACTATAATGATGAGATGAAAAAGTTTGGGATTTTTCATATTTGTTCATGATTTACTTCCACTGAGAGCACACTAAAGCAGTTTGTGTGTTTGACATGACTGGTAATGCGACTGTAATGAAAGCAGGTTGGCACGTTAAAGGTGGAAAGATGAGGGGTGAAGGTGAGAGGTGAGGTAAGTGTGAGGTGAAGTGAGGAGTGAAGATACGGGGTGAGAATGTGAAATGAGGTGAGGTGTGAGGATGTGAAGTGAAATATGAGGATGGGAAGTGAAGTGAGGGGTTAGAATGTGAGAGTGAGGGGTTAGGATGTGAAGTGAAGAGTGAGTATGAGATGTGGAAGTGTCAGGATGTCCGGTGAAATGAGGGTGTGTGATGTGAGGGTGTGAGAGGAGATGCAAGGTAGAAGGTGAGGTAGTTGTTTTAGGTGAAATGTGGATGTGATTTCAGAAGAGGATGTGAAGTGAGGTGAGGAGGGGAAAAAGATGATGGCGTGACGTAGGGGTGAGGTTAGGGAGAGAGATGATTTAATAAAGTGAAGAGGAGAGATATGATTTCAGGGTGCGAGGAGAAGGAGAGATATGATTTAAGGATGTGAAGTGAGGGAGAGGTATGATTTTAGGGTGTGAGGTGGGGGAGAGATATGATTTTTGGTGTGAAGTCAGGGAGGGATATGACTGAATGGTGAAAGGTGAAGCTAAGTTAGCGAGGTGAGGGTATGAGAGTGGTGCGGTGAGAAGTGGCAATTTTAGTCCCCCCCCCCACCCACTCCCTGTTCCACGTGACAGTGTGGTGGTGGCTGTGGTGGAAACAGGATGTAGTGGGAACAGGAGGCACTGGGTTATATTTTAAGTAGCCTTCGAGATTTGGCAATACTTCTTTCTTAGCAACCGATTCTGTAGCATTGCATTTCAGTGTCCTCTTGTTCATTATTGATACATCTCTGCCGTTATCAAATAAGTATGTAAAATAAATCGCTAAAAGAAAGATGCCGGGACATCTCTTGCCACTTAAGAGGACGTCCCCCTCACTCACAACACAATAACACACTACTACCATGTCTGTAGTTTGTTATTGCATACCACACGCGATTTTGATCAGCTGTGGGGACTCTCTCTCTCTCTCTCTCTCTCTCTCTCTCTCTCTCTCTCTCTCTCTCTTTGTGTGTGTGTGTGTGTGTGTGTATGTGTGTGTGTGTGTGTGTGGAAATTTTAATTTTCCCGCTCCTTTGATTACGCAATTTCTTCCAAGGAAAGTGGTTATATGCAAAATGGAAGTGGAACACACACACACAGAGAGAGACATCTTAGCAACCACAAAACAACTTTCATTTGAGGACAGACCTCTAGCAGTAAAGGGGTGAATGAAGGATGTGTAATAAAACTTCCAGTTAAAACAACCCTTTATCTGACCAAGCACACGCGCCCCACCTCCCTGCACACCTAACCAAGCGCATAACCGCCCTCATCCCCCGACCCCCAATCTTTTCTTTTAAAGGTGTGCGTATGGAGAACACCTTGACGACACACAACCTGGGCCCTTCAGATTCCGTGCGCTTGTCTCATTGAACTCTCGGGACTTTTTTTTTTTTTTTTTACTTTTTCATTATTTTCCAAAAAGCTACTTAAGACACAGCATTCTACCAATGAAAAGGCACCAGTTCACTACAAGATACATAACTAAGTGAAATTTTATGACTTTATACCGAAGAGTTTCTTAGTTCTGGCCCAGGAACGAAATCTCTACGCCTAGTCAGCCGCCCTGCCACCCAGCTCTACGGACGGACACGTATTGGTCCCAGTGGTAACAACACCCTCCTCTGACTCTGTCATATGGAGGGTAAAATTCTATCCTAGTGTAAATAAAAGTGTGTAAAGCCAGCAGCACATAGGATAGTTATCGGAGTGAAGGGGTTAATAGAGAAGTTTCAAACACCTCCCCTGTGTAGGTCTGCATTGAGCCGAATAAAAAAAAAAAAAAAAGGGGGGGGGAAGGGAAAAAGAAAATGTGCGGCATCATAATCAGTGGATAAAACTACCCCTATTTTACCTTTTTTATTGACATTTTTTTACCCCAACTTTCCCGCCTGTAAAAAAGAAAGTTATAGAACTATTATGTAACTTTTCTGTCGCTCGCATTTTGTATTCAGCTCGCTAAAGGATATAAAAGTTTTAAAATATGAACGGTTCTGTTACATACTGGTACTGGGAGCTCCTTTTATTTATGAGATAAAATCTCTCTTTCTCTCTCTCTCTCTCTCTCTCTCTCTCTCTCTCTCTCTCTCTCAAACACACACACACACACACACACACACACACACTCTCTGGCGCGCGCGCGCGCGCAACTAGGTCAGCCATCCCTCTCTGTCTCCCCAGTTGCCAGCAAGCCCCTCTCTGACACAAAATGACAAGAGGCCTATGCTTCCCAATCACCTCTACCACCTCACCCCATCTACCCCCGCTGCACTACCCTATTCTCACTCCTACCCATTCTCCGCCTCCTAAATCAACCTCCCTAAATACCATGCAACCCATCTTCCATCAACTCTCTTCCTCTCTCCACCTCAGTTAGCTCTTATCCCTTTCGCTGTCCACATCCCCGCCTCAGTCAAACCACTTCTCCCTTAACCTCTCCCAACTCTCCGTCAGTGCCTACACCCCTTCCTCAGTCAACTGTATTTCCTCCTCCTTTCCTCACTCATGTCACTTCTCTCAATCAATTTCTCTCCCCTCGATGCTTCAGTCAATCATTGTCAATCATTCAATCCCCGCGTTACCTACACGTACCACCCGTCAGCCATCACTCTCTCCCCTTGAATCCTGGTTCCGTCTCCCCCACCTCCCCACACTCCCTTCTCCTCAGCTCTCTGTTCCCTCAGCTAACTCTCATCTCCCTCAACCTCTTCTCATTCAACTTTTTCTCCCTTTCAGCCCTCAACCATCTTCTCTCCACATTTCTTCTCCTTCAGAGTTCAATCTCTTCCTCAGTCATCTCCTTCATTTCACTTCTGCACTTCTCAGTCAACTTTCTTCCCCCTTCATCGCATACAATCCCTCCTCGGTCATCCATCTTTCCGCTTCAATCTTCCCCCTCACCCCAGCATATTTCTTCCCTTTCCAATTCCCTTCTTATTCAAATGACTTTTCCTTCAAGCTCTCCTCAGGTTCTTATCCTCAAATTTCAGCCCCCCCCCCCCCACCGTATACACCCCTCCCCCAATCATCCATCTTTCCCCTTTAGTCTCCCCCCCCCCTCCCTCTCACATCCCAAGAGACCACGAGGGGAAGCACTGGCTCGAGGACTGATCCCCTTCATCCTACATCAAGGGGAGGTTGTATTGCCTTCCCCCTGTGACAAGGAAATCTATCTATCTTTCCATCTATCTTGCAATTGCCTGACTTTGTTGCCTGTGAGTGCTGGGCCTGTCTAAAATAATTTCACGTCTATTCCCTCCCTACTCTCGGACGATCAATCATCCCACGACAAACCACAGATCCCACATATACTTCAAAATCATGTTCCCTCCTTGTTTTTCGCGCTCTCATATCTCTTCCTTCATACACTCATACATCTTGTTCCATCATCTTTATTTATCCATATATTTATTTATTTATTAATTTATTTATTTATCAATCCTGGGAAGTAGGATGGTATCATTTTTGGCAACGCTCCCTAAATCGTTGCGCTAGATTCAGATTGCGTTTGTGTGTGTGTGTGTGTGTGGGTGTGGGTGTGTGTGTGTGTGTGTGTGTGTGTTGGGGAGGGGGGGGATTCAGTAGCTTGACAGGTGGACTTCGGCATTACCAGTGACGGAGGCAGCAAAGTTTGGTGCAGTATCACGGGACAAACCCAATTTGCATCGACGCGAGTCACCAAAATGAGGGCAGGAATCGCGTCCAGCCTGGGTATTGTTGCATTAACCATCTTCCACGGCGAGATTAGGCCTTGGATTCTAAGTGAAATGAGAGGCTTCGAAACACCTCTTCCTAGGCAATTTACTATGCGTGTTGCACCTTAATATTCCTTTGTTTGCTGTTTACATCGTTTCATATTAAAATATATTGTATCAGTACCATATAAAAGGGCACTGAGATATAATGCGTAGAATATATCGCCAGGAAAGATGTGTTACAGCCTCCAGAAACCAGTTAGAAGGAAGCTGCATGATGGCCCACTGCTGTAATGTGTCAAGGTGTTGGTTATTATGTATCCAACTACCTCGTGTCCACCAGGGGAGTCGGCTAGCAATCTTTTTTAAAATCTTCAGGACTAGGAAAGCATAACACCAGCTTCCAGTATATGACTGAGGATTATCCTTACTGACTTCACACACACATACACACACAAAAAAGAAAGAAAGAGAAAGAAAGAAAAAAAAGGAAGGATCAAGAAACAAATATCCAGGAACGTCGATGCTCCACAAATTATGGATCTCCTGTTGCATCACCTCGTTGTTAATAATGCAGGTGCGTTGTCCTCCTGCCACTCCACGGGCCTTTGTCAGGTATAACGCTGTCCTGAGCTTATGTACAGGGTGCCCGTAAATAGCGCTCCACATGGATCGCATTTGCGTTGCGGGGATGGTTCAGTCTGCTTGTGTGGGAGTGATTGTGGTGATGGGATGCATTAGATATGTGATTGGTAAATAAGTGAAACTTATCCTCATTTTAATATACCGTTACCATCACCGCTCATGCCAACCCTCCTTCTGCATCACTAACGTCAGTTCCTGAAGCCAATAGAAATTATAATGATAATAATAATACAGTAATAATAGTAGTAGTGGTAGTAACAGTAGTACTAGTAGCAAAAAATAATGATGATTATAATGATGATAAAATACTCGCATAAAAATCTCACTTTCCCTTGAACACCCAAGAAATGTATCAGGGGTGGGGAGCAGCTACATCAAAGCTCACAGTCACCCTAGCCCCTCACCATCGCCACCATCCACCATCAACACCAGCAGTAAATACCGTCACCAGATCCATAATTACAGGAATTTGCCAGTGCCGTGGGGAAAGCCTTTGAAGTCCAACATAAAGCGTATTGTATATTAAACAGGATGTCATTTTTATGCACACACACACTCCCCATAAAAGAAGACAAAAGGAGAGGTGCTTGCATAGATGGGAGGGAAGGACACTGCTTAATAAAGGAAAATTGTGATAAGGTACGCGTGGAAGAGGACAGTCTTTCATAATGATAAAGCGGTGTTTACTTCACTGGGGGATGAGCATGCAAATTCAGTAATATATTTATATAAAGAGGATATTTGTTCGCTCTGAAAAGGACACAGTATCGGTAGAAGATGATAACATTCACAAAAATTGAACAGTGTTTGAGTTACAAGGAGAAAGGGTTTGCTGGTAAATGTGGATGTGTGCAAACTGGAAAAAATATGGTTATAAAAAGAAAAAAAAAAGTTATCACCAACATGGAAAATAAGGAATAGGCAACAGTGGAACGGCACAATCCTCAGTATGAAGGAAATTATTACTAAACTATTACCGAATAGCGTTTTTACTTAACTGTGAGATACTGGGAAATGGGGGAGGGTACTTTTCAAACAGAGCTTAATAAGTGGAATAAATATGGAAGATAGATCCTTCTACATAAGAAAAGTCATTTATAAAGGAATAACAGGCGTTCGCTAGAGAGGAACTATATTTCGTTCATCTCAACCTGGCCCAGATTTTCCCCCTTTTGCAGCATATTTCACGTAGCTCACTGGCAGAAAAGGACAATGCTACGGCTTTATACCCTTTCCATAGAACTTCTCTGTGACAAGTACCCTATTGTAGGAGAGATGGTAAGCTCAGGCCAGGTTAAAGGGAACCGATTATGGTAGGGCGACAGTGTTTGTCAGAAAAATAAAGGCTATTGCAGAAGAGAGAAATAGATGTTAGCAATACGAGAATGGTGGTCGGAAAAGAGATATGGCAAAAATGCTTTCCATTATCTTAACCCTACACCTTAAAAGAATTATTTTTCCTTCTATGCTACTTTCACCTTAATTGTAACTCAGTGGCAGAAAAAGTTAATACTGTTACTCTTCCTTATCTCTATAGCAATTCTTCGTGCCTTGTATCACATTCTAGTATTAATCTCGTGATACAACTCAACACTCAAGATGGAGATATGACAGTTTTAGGCCAAGTTAAAGTGTGAAGAGTGTAGTTGCTTTTTGCCGCGTATGATTTGGCTAATGGGCGGCACAGTACACCCGGTCATTTCCTTGTCTCCGGTTAAAAATAGCTGTATATCCCAAGCCAGATTAACGCAGCAGTAATACCAGCCACAAATCTCTCCCTTAGCCATAAAATGTACCATCCCTGTCGTCGTTCTCATTAACTCCTTTCAATCCAGTGACCTAGTGGTAAAGAGAGGCTCCTCCACGTGATGGCACCGATATAACTGGGTGCCTCCACTGCCTGGTTATACTAACGTACCTCAGCTCTCTCCCTGTCTGCCGAAAGGAGGATAGTGGACTGCAGGAGAGGGCAGCTTCAGCCTTCAGTTCACTGGGATCACATTCAGATGAGTCTGGGGTTGGGGTTGTAACTACTACTACTACCCAATGAAGTACTTCTCCTTACAGTATGTTCAAAACACTTCCAGGTGATTTTATTAAGTTCTGAGACATTTTTAAACTAGAAAGATTAGATACAGCCTTCAATAACCTGCTCAGTACGAGAGATCTTCCCATCTAAAAAAAAAAAAAGATGTGCAGACAGACAGATAGATAACCAGATAAGCATTCGCCCTTGCTTAAGCAGATAATAAACTTTCAATACATTTTTGTTTATTGCCTAGAAAGTGAGAATACATTGTCATACTTGCTTTTCCATATACAGTACTTTATTTCGCCAGAGTCACAGTATCAAAGCTGATCCAGAGTGGCTGCAACAAAAGTCACCCCGTGCCTTTCACGTAACTAAATCCCCTCTCTAACTTCCTATTAATAGAAATGTTCAGCTTCCACCGTTTTATTTATTTAGCAGCAGCAAAAGCCAAGTCAGTCACTGAGCAGCTAGTCCTGGTGTACATGCTGACCTTTTCAGTCCTGATGATATAATAGCCAACCACCTGCCACAAAACCCTGTCACTCGACCCTACGTACAACGACTGCCAATCCCAGACCCGTCAGAATCGTCCAGGCGTCCTTCCCTCCGATGGCTTACCTGAAATTTAACTGAGAGGGACGATGTGAGGAAGAGAAAAAGAGAGAGGTGAGGAGGAAGAGAAAGGAGGAAAGGGTATATGGAGGCATAAAGAGGAACGAAAGAGTGGGACGGGAAACAAAATAGAAAAGAGGAAAATGGAGGAAGGGGGAGAAGGACAAGGTTAAATACGAAGAGAGGGAATAAGAGATGAAGGAATATGACGAGGAAAAATGAGAAGGAATAAAAACGAGAGACAGACAGAGACAGAGACAGAGACAGA